>APFE031132290.1:0-12797 GCA_000404065.3 Pinus taeda
TCTTCACTCCTCCAAGCTCTCCTCTCTTCTCCTCTCCTTTCCTCTCTTCTCTTCTCCTCTCCTCTCTTCTCTTCTCCAACTCTCATAAACTCAAAATGAGAAAATGAGAAGAGAATGGGGGCTTTATTGTTTTCTAAACTCACCCTAACGCACCCCTAACCCACCCCCAACCCACCCCCTAAACTTTAGTTAGCTTATTTTAAAAAAAAAATTAAAAAAAAATTAAAAAAAAATGCAGTCCGCGCGGTGGCGTTCGGGTGGCGCCTGGGTGGCGTGCGCTTCCGGGCAGGTTGCGTGGCGCCACCCCATGCCCGAAGCGCCGGAGGAATCGCGCTTCCGGGCGGCCGCAACCCAATATGGCAGGGATCGCCATTTTTTCAAGGAATCGCGCCACCTAATTTTGGAATCGCGCTTCGGACAGCGCTTCGTGGACGCTTCGCCTCGGTGGCGCGCTTCAGGCTTGGGATCCGGGGGGGGGGCGATTCCTGCAACATTGGGTGGGGAATGGGATCAGCAACAAGAATCCATAGCAACATACGTTGTATTGAAGTTTGGAACAACAATGACCCATTCGTTATGTTTAGGGCCTAGCACCTATCATCGATTAAAAGCCCGATGCTCCATTATTAAAAAGGAGTGGTGCCCAGTGATATAATCCCATATCATAGGGCTTCATACAAATTAAAACTTAAACCCCGATTTAAATTATATATAATTGTTTTATAATGAGAGGTCGGGTCACTGTTTTTTTTAATATCTACAAACATAATTTTCAACTATATTTGTACCTAGAATTATCGTACTATTTTCGTCATATTAAATTATTATATTTAATTCCCATAATTTAAATTTGGTTATATATATTAATGCAAATTTTGTCGTATTTAAAGGAAGATAAGATAGTAGCAATACAAATAAAAAAATATAAAAATAAGTAACATGATATAGGAATGTATTAAATTGTGGAGTAGATGTATAGTAAATAGAGGAATGCAATGAAAATATATAAAAGATGGATAGAAATGTAATAAAATATAAAATAAGAGGTATACAAAAGCAAGGAAATTATAAAAGGAGAGAATACATAAATAAAGATTACATCCATTGATAGTAAGTGTATAATGAAATAGATGATAAATAAAGCACAATAGTTAAGATCAAGTTATATATGTAATATAGTAAAAATAAATTAATATATATAAAGCAATATAACATAATGCAAAAGATAACAACTAGCAATATAATGAAATAACATGAGATATATATGATGAAATATATAGATAATATTATTAAATGATATACACAGGAGAAGGGTATATGTTTTTTATTAAGGGGAGTGATGTAGTAAGTTTATATAATAGTTGAAGTAATAATATTCTTCAAAAAAAATATAAAAATAAATAAATAAATTGTAAGATCCATGCATTAAAATAAGTATTATTATGCATTATGATAGAATACCTTTCATTAGGACAAGGAGGTCGCAAGACCACTCTCCTTGACCTTGGTTCCAGTAAGACCTGCCTAGCAGGTAAAAATAGCAAAAAAACTATACCCGTTTGTAAATGTGAAATTGCAAAACTATGTGTTAAATCTGAAAGGATACCTCAAATTTTTATTATTTTTTTGTGTATACAGGAAACACTACGATGGTAAAGACATATCAGCGACGACGACGTGATCGGGCAACATCACCGTCATTAATGCCACCACCTTCATCATCACCATCTCCATTGCCATCACCATCATCGCCTCCATCGAGACCAGCATCAACACCAATCGCTCTAGTGCCAGAGTTCACTGTAATAATGCATTCATTAGAAGCCTTATTGGAAACATTAAAAGGGTCAACAATGGCTAAGACCAAAGAAGAACCTCAACCCTTAGCAACTAATTCAGCAAAACCAAAGAATTTTGAGTATAAAAAATCAAAGGAAGATATTTCTAGGGGGCTTCAGAAAATTAAACTCTTATAATTTTCAGGAGGTCACGCTGGAGAACGTGCTGAGGCATGGCTAAAAGAAATGAATAGATGTTTTAAATTAAGAGAATACTCTTCTACAAAAACAAAAATTGTTGTATTTCAATTAAAGGAAAGTGCCTTGATTTGGTGGGGAAATCTGGAAAAACAACTACACCTCACAACGGATAATGTTCCTTGGGAATTATTCGAGGAAAGATTCTGTGTGAAGTATTTACCTCCATATTTTCAAGAACAAGAAGCCGGAGCCTTTCATACATTAGTTCAAAGTAATAAAACAGTGGAGGAATACGAGATAAGGTTTATGGAGCTTGTGAAATACATTCACTAAGATTTTGATGAACGTCAGGCTGAACACTTCATATTTGGGTTAAATCCTCGCATCAGGGCTTTGGTGAAGATGTGGAAACCATCATCAGTACCTTAGGCGGTAGAATGTGGCCATTATGCAGAAGAACATCTCGGAATCAAAAAGGATGTCGGGCCAGCTGAACCTTTACAATCAGGGTTTTCAGGAAAGACTCCCCGAAATTTCTTCAAAGGAGGTAGCTCAAGACCACCTTATGGTAATAGATTTATCCCAAGAAATGTAGGAACAAGAGCTTCCATGGTAGTTAATACTATAGCCGTTGAATCATCAAACACAAGTCAATGGAAATCCCATGGAGTTGCTAATAGAAGAAGAAATTCGAGAGGAAGCAGCATGAGAGGACGAAACTCTTTATCTAGAAATTCATAGTATTATTCAAGAGGACTGACCCAGGTTAATTGCTGGGGATGTGGAGGACCGCATTTTCAACTTGATTGTCCAGAAACTTCATCAAGTATATTGCATAGGATTGGAAGGGAACCAATACCAAATACCCCAGGCAATCATAAAATTCATGCTTTAGTCAACAACAATCAAGCAACACATCAATCCACGGTAGTGGAATCTTCAGGTATTATTAATGGTATAAAACTCAAAATCTTATTTGATACTGGTGCCACAGATAGTTTCATTTTGTCATATGCATTAAACAAATGTGGGTTGGCAGCTCGCAGACAAAATGATTTCAGACAAGTAGAAATGGCCTCAGGAGAACTCTAATCCGTAGACTTAAGTGTGGATCAATGCAAAATTGACCTAGGGGTCTGTTTGACTAAATTGAAAGTTTATGTCACAACCCTAGGGACTTATGATCTTGTCATAGGTATGGATTGGTTAGAAGCTCATCAAGCTTGGGTAGACTGTTATGGGAAAAGAATTTTAGGTATAAATGATGAAGGAGAAGCGATCCAAATTCAAGGTATCAAGAGAAAAGTAAAAAATCGTTAACCTATGCCTTGAATTGATGACCTCTTCGATCAAATGAAAGGTGCTATTGTCTTTTCAAAAATTGATCTTCGATCAGGCTATCATTAGCTAAGGATTTTCGAAAGCGATATTTCGAAGACTGCATTTCGAACACGCTTTGGGCATTATGAATTTACTGTGGTACCGTTTGGATTAACTAATGCACCAGCAGTATTCATGAATCTTATGAACAACGTTTTTCGCAAATATCTTGATCAATTTGTACAAGTATTTTTAGATGATATTTTCATCTACTCTGAGAATGAGGAAGAGCATGAAGACCATTTACGGATAGTATTATTCTGTCTCAGAGAACACCAGTTATATGGTAAGTTATCCAAATGTTCATTCTTTGAGAAAAATATTCATTACTTAGGTCATGTCATATCCGGTGAAGGGATCTCAGTAGACCTTGAGAAGGTAAAAGCAATCATGGAATGGCCAATACCGAAAAATGCACATGAAGTGCGAAGCGTTATGGGTTTAGCTGGTTACTACCGAAGATTTGTGGAAGGATTCTCCAAAATTGCAAAGTCGATTACAACCCTTCAGCGTAAAGGTGTTAAGTATGAATGGACTGAGGAATGTAATAAAGCATTCTCTGAACTCAAAAGGCTACTGACTAGTGCACCAATCTTGAGAGTCCCTGATATGGACAAAGATTTTACGGTATGTACTGATGCATCCAAACATGGGTTAGGTGCAGTATTAATGCAGGATAGAGGAGTAATAGCGTATGTCTCAAGAAAGTTAAAACCTCACGAAGAACTCTACGCTACTCATGATTTAGAGTTAGCCGCTACTCTTTAAAAATTTGGAGACACTATTTAGTGGGTCGAACTTTTACACTTAAAAGCGACCATCAAAGTCTACAATATTTGTTCACCCAAAGAGACTTGAATGCTAAACAAAGACGATGGAGTGAATTCCTAAGTGAATATGACTTTGGAGTATCATATATTAAAGGAAAAGAAAATGTAGTGGCAGATGCTTTAAGCAGAAGACCTCGGATATCCTCCCTCATACCTATTAAAGTAGACTTAAGGCAACGAGTACTAGAACATTTCATAAAAGATAGTTGGTATTTAAAGGTAAGATCTAATCTTGATAGTAAAAAGCCAAAAGAATCTAAGTTTGAAGGATATGAACTAGAAGATGATGGAATCTTACGATTTCATGGAAGGATGTATATTCCTGATAATAAGGATCTTCGAGACACCATCCTTAAGGAAGCCCACAAAACGGTATATTGTGCACATCCTGGAGTAAAGTAAATGTACACGGATACCAAGAAACTCTTCTTCTGGTCGGGCATGAAACATGATATTGTTCAATTCGTTGCAAGATGTTTGGAATGTCAACAAGGAAAAGCAGATCGTTGTCATCCAGTGGGCCTCGTACAACCTCACGACATTCCTATGACCAAATGGGAGATCATTTCTATGGATTTCATCACTGGGCTACCTCTTACTTCTCAAAGACACAATGATATTCTGGTAGTAGTGGATAAATTAACGAAAAGCACCCATTTCATTCCCGTAAGAGATACTTATGAAGTTGCTGACGTAGCTCGAGTATTCATAAATGAAATTATCAGATTTCATAGAGTACCTAAGAAGATTATATCAGATAGAAATTCACGATTTACTTCAAAATTCTGGACTTGAATGCAGTCAGCCTTAGGAATTCAATTAAATTTAAGCACAACTTATCATCCTGAAACTGATGGGCAAACAGAAAGGGTAAATCAAGTACTTGAAGATATGTTGAAGATGTATGTTATGGATCAGCTATTGCACTGGGAAAAGTATTTATCCTTAGTCGAATTTGCATACAATAACAGTTATCACAGTTCAATCGGAATGCCTCTATTTGAAGCATTATATGGCAGACCTTGTAGAAACCATTAAGTTGGGATAAGTTGGAAGATCGAGTGATAGTAGGGCCAGAATTAATCCAAGAAATGGAAGAGCAGGGAAAACAAATTAGACAGTAATTAAAAGAAGCACAGGATAGACAAAAGAGTTATGCTGATGCTCACAAAACTGATAGTAAGTATGGGGTAGGGGATCAGGTTTTCATCCACATCAAACCGAATAAAAGTACTATTCGATTCGGAAAAGGGACAAAGTTATCACCCCAATTTATTGGACCATTTAAAGTCATGGAAAGAGTTGGACCTATCGCCTATCGTCTTACACTGCCACCTCACTTGCATAAAGTTCATAATGTATTTCATGTATTTGTATTAAGGCATTACATAGATGACCAATCTCATAACCTTCAATAGAAGGAACTACAGGTATCGGACGAAGGTATCATATCGTTCAAACCATTACGTATGCTGGAATGTAGGGTTCGACAACTCAAGGATCGTTTGGTAGACCAAGTTAAGGTCCAGTGGGACAAATATAATTCTGGATTAGCTATTTGGGAAGATTTGGAGATCATATGTCAAAAATACCCCAACTTGTGTCAATTTTGAACTGTAAACCATGTTTTGTATATATTTACTTTAAATCAGAGACTCCAAACCATTTTAGAATGACCATATATAAACATGAACTTTTATAACATGATATCTGTTTAATTCTGCTAGTGCATGGATACAAAGACGGAATATGTTATTGATCTTACTCAATTATAGTTATCAGGGTAAAGTTTAAATATTTGAGTAATTTTGTTGCTGATGAAAATTAAGATATTATAATTTTGTTTCATTTATGCATATCGATATGATTGATGAGATAGAAATCAAAGAGTGATTGCATTTTAAAATGGAAGCTAATGACATGAATAGAATATGGCAAAGTATGTTATACTATAGTTGACATGTATGAATTATACATAAACTATTTGTTTTTGAATATGTTAATGCACATTTTATAAATGCATGGACAAGTGTTTATGATTGCAGATAATATCCGTTACCAAAAAGACCACGTGATGACAGAAACTTCAAAACAATTAAGGCTCAAAGAGATTCCATGATAGGGTATTAACCCTGATTCTACTGGGACTCGGGAGGGGTGGAGGTCTTGCCCACCGTTTATCCTCCAAACCCTGGAGTCATGGGAGGACTGTTGGAATCACGCTCCCCTATACGTGTGATGATGATTGCCTGATGCCTAATGGGAATCAGGTCGGTATAGCCGACGCTGCCATTCTTAGAGTTTATGAATGATTAGGTCAGTATAATTGACGACATGACATACTCCAGTAGAGGACTGACAAGATGGGGGCAAAAGAGATTAGGAAGGATATGATGATTTTGTAATAGATTGGGAACCTGATTGAAGTAAGGCATGATCATTAAAGTTATAAACCTAGAAGTATTCAAAACACCAATTTTATAGTGTCCTCACATTAAGTAATAATTTAACCTCGATACACAATCCTAAGAAGAATGTACTAATTGCTATCATAAGTAATCATATAAGATAAAAACTTTAACTTCGAGACGAAGTTTTCTGAAGGGGGGTGTATGTAACGACCTATCTATAATATAGAGAACACGAGAATATTAGCATGCATACGATGCATGCATATGATAGCTACATATGCATGTATGATTGTATCGCATGCACAACACTAGTATTTATATACTAAATTAACTATAAGTATTAAATATCATGACACTCTTTCAAATAGAAGTTATATTCACACATAAACACCCATATTGCTTAATGCATCATGATTATGGGCAAATACCAATGATATAAATTTAAAATGTATAATGTAAATTAAGCTAATCTTAAAAGATGGCTATAAAATTATATCTCTTAGAATATTAATAAATTATTAAAATGATAAAAAATAAATTAAAGATAAGGTACCTAGTATGAACCTAGGACCTTTATATTAAAAACAAACAAAAAAGAATATTAAACCAAAACTCATAATACGTATCAATATACCTTTAAAAAGAAATACATATCACGTGACATGGGAAGGGTGTCACCATAAGGAGAAGCAGTGGGTTGCTGGTGGAGGGGGCGGCCACCGCCAAGAAACAACATATAGGGGGTAGGGAACAGTTTTGGATGGGACATAGGGAGCAGAAGAAAGAACCAAGGGAAGGGACATAATGAAGAGGGGCGAAATTTATAAACCGGAGTTACCAACAAAAGGAGAGCCTTGTTATTCTAACTTCTGAGGTTTCTGGGCATGGGGGAACAGTCTGCTTCAATTGAGAAGCTTATTGGACTGAGTATCGAGGTTATGCTCAGTTTGGCTGGGTGGTTTCGGTCTTTTCGTAACAGAAGCGGGAGTAGCTTGAGGCATCATCAACCGTAGGAATACAGGTAGGTACTCCATACCAAACTGAGTAATTTAGTTATATGAATGTTGGTTAAGTCATTTAAGCTGCAAGCAAATTTGAAGAAAACACATATTATGTTTTAGAGCTTTACATTTCTGGTTAAATGACTCAAAGCCTTACATGGCAGCTCGATGGTGGAGCAGCGTGAGAAGGATAAAGGTTAAAGGGAAATAATGGCAACGAGGGAACGAGGGAGAGCAGGCAACCATAGAAGAAAACACATAGGTCTGATGAGGAGCAGTAATGACTGCGTGGAGGAGTCGGAAGCTTGAATGGAGGCTAATGAAGGTTTGGCAGCAATCGAGGAGATCGAAGTGTGAAGGCTTTGAAAAGGAGCAACGACAGAAGGATGCAGCTGCAAGCAGAATGTTGTTATGGCAACGATGAGAGGAGGAGATAGCCAAGGGCCAGGGATAAATCTGAGGCAACAAACCCTTAAAACAAATTTGAAAATAATTCTGCCTGAACAGACCCCAAGGAGCAATAAAAAAAAAATTCAAAATTTTCCAGAGAAAGAAAAACACAGCCAAAGGCTGGTAAACCTTTAAAAATTTTCTCAGAAATTTGTGATTAAAGTGATATTCTTCTGCTTCAAAATTTTCAAATGAAAATCCCACAAAAAATTTCCAGATCTGAAATAAATACCCCTGCAAGAGCTAATTCTGAGGCCAGATCTTACCCTCCAGGACCTAGATCTGGCTTCAAACAAGAATTCCCTTTCAGATCTGTACCTACAATGGCAAAAACAAAACGCCCAGAAACAATATATGCAATGATGAAACTAAACCCCCAAAAACCAACTAAATAATTACAGTATTCACAAGTTAAAGGCTCTAAGCAACCAGATCTATCATTATGCCCCACATATTTTTTTTTAAATTTTAAGTTTAAAGTGAGGTGCTTCAGAGAAAATCCTTCATGCATCAACAATGGAAGTTATAATGACAAGCCTAGGATTCAATCAAGTTGGGCCCTTTAGAAAATGCTGATCGGGAGTTGGCTGGTCCAACTGAAAACTTCCTCGAACACCTGACGATCCCAAAATCAAAAATTCCTTGCACAACTCAATTCAATCGTTAACATAGAGAGAGAAGACGACAATAAAATTCAGATTTAATGGAGATACCTGCCATTATATTCAGAATTTATACTACTATTGAAACGTCAGTGATCAAACAAGATAGCTGTGTTTAAATCACTCTTCATAAAGCTATCATCAATGGCTTAAAGGAAATTTATGCATGAAAATAAAACATCTTACAACATTTCCACGAAGAGTAACACCAACAGAAATTAACCCCAAAGTCTTTCTTTATTGCACATAAAAAAATGATTACAAGAGAGCTTTCACTTAGCACACCACTCCCAAATCGAATGAATTCAACTGAAAACTGACCTCCTATTTAAAGACAAATTTTCCAGTAGCTAGTTCGAGTGATCCTTGTCAAAGTGATCTCGACCGTTGATGAGGATCAAAATTTATTTTAATCTCATCTGTCGAAATTTTAAAATATTGAGGAAATTCGAAATTATCAATTAAATGCATTTTAATTAATTCAAAAATTAAATTTTTGAATTAATTTCCTCAAGATTTTGACTTTGACTTAACCCTAGCGACCGAGAGCATAAAATTTTAGCAAAATAATCAATTAACCTTAGTTCCTAGACCTTTTAAAATATAATTTTTAAAGGACCCTCGAATTTAGCCTTTGGAAAATTTAAAATTACCTAGGACCTAGGACTTATGAGGGGATAAATTATTTTTCTAACCCTTAAGACATTTTACATCATGATTTTTGCATCTTTACATCTCAAGGGGGAAAACCCATTTGATATAAACCCTCATAAACTACCCAGTTCTGCGACACAAACATAATCTAGCAGATCAAGCAATTTGTAATAAAATAACCTAACCAAGTAGTTAGGATTATTCCCATATTACTTTTATATAGACTTGATCTAGCACACTAGGACTCCCCTAAGATTCTAATGACAAAATCCATTCCGGCTTTAGGGTAAGGTTGAAGGAAAATTCTACCCATCATGGACCATTGAGACAAAAAACCTTCCGGAACATAGATCATCACAAGAAAATTAGGTTTACCTAGGCAATGACATACATGACATGGATCTGCTGAGATTATTTACAATTTACACATGCAGATTGGGTTTACAATATAACATGATCAGGCTGATGATGATAGTCGAACGACACGAACACGTCGATCAAGTGCTACCCTTTTGCAAAAAAAGGGGGTGTACTGCTATGGGTCACTGACACATAGTGGTCAACAATGGGTTTTCTGACTTCTGTGCACAGGAGGGCATTAGGAGAGAGTTCACGGTTCCTTACAACCCCCAGCAGAATGGGGTGTCTGAAAGGAAGAATGCAACTATTGCTGGGGCTGCTAGAGCAATGATTCATGATCAAGGGTTGCCTTTGTTTTTGTGGGTTGAGAGTTGCAATACTATTGTTTATCTTCAGAACATAAGTCCTCATAGAGTATTGGGGAATATGACTCTGGAGGAGGCTTTCTCTGGAGAGAAGCCTCATGTGGGACATCTTCGTATCTTTGGATGTCTCACATATTCTTATATCCCCAAGGAGCAGAGGACGAAGCTGGAACCATGGCAGAGAAGGGTATATTTATGGGTTACAACGAGACTTCGAAGGCTTATCAGTTCTTCATTCCTTCTAAGCGGAGAGTGGTGATTAGGAGGGATGTGAAGTTCGAGGAGGAGAGGGTCTATCGGAGATCGCGGGAGTATGGTGAGAGAGAGTCACAGACTTCTCGTCAGCAGGGAGGTCAGGTATAGGGAGTAGGACCTCAGGGTTTTGGATTGACTCGTACAGGAGGTACTTTAGTGTTAATGACATTTGGGGCACCAATGGCGAGTTCACTGAGCACTTCTTTAGGGAGTCCATTGGTATAGACTGCACATGGCACATCAGCTGACACAGACACATGTGCCAGTACAGGTTCTTCGAGGATAGTTGTTGGTATAGGCACACCAGGGTCAATTGGCAGACCTTTAGGTTCACCAGACTGGGGGGCAGAGGATGAGGTTCCCAAGTGGCTTGAAGACACCTTGAAGGAAGTGGAGTTTGTTGGTCCTTCGAAGAGGGTGAACAAGGAGAGTGTGCCACCTGAGCCGTTTTGCAGTTATGTAGCCAAGGCTACCAACATTGTTGACTCTGAGCCTACTAGCTATGAGGAGGCTGCCAGCCAGGAGGTATGAAGAGAGGCTATGGTGGAGGAGTATGCCTCTATCATTAAAAACAGTGTCTAGGAAGTGGTGCCTAGGCTTGAGGGCAAGTCAGTTGTGACTTTTAGGTGTCTCTACAAGATCAAGCATGTTGTGGATGGCAACATTGAGAAGTTCAAGGCGAGGTTTGTGGCTAGAGGGTTCTCACAGATAGAGGGAGTCGACTATGATGAGACCTTCACTCCTGTAGCTCGGTACACTTCTATCCAGTCCCTTATTTCCATTGCTACGGAAATGGGTTGGCAGATCCATCAGATGGATGTGAAGACCGCATTTCTGAACAAAGTTATAGAGGAGGAGGTGTATGTTGAGCAATCACAGGGCTTTGAGGTACTTGGGCGGGAGACTCATGTATGCCGATTGAGGCGAGCACTCTACGGACTTAAGCAAGCTCCGAGAGCTTGGTATTCGAGGATTAATTCTTACCTGCAGCAGATGGGTTTCATGAAGAGTGATGCAGATCGGAACCTATACTACATTGTTGTAGGGGATGATCCTCTCATTCTTGTGTTGTAAGTTGATGACTTGTTCCTTACTGGGGCAAAGAGACTGATTAGTGGTTGCAAGGAGGATCTTGTTATGGAGTTCGAGATGAAGGACATTGCGCTAATGCATTACTTTTTGGGGCTTGAGGTGTGGTAGGAGGAGGAGCATGTCTTTCTGGGGCAAGGCAGTATGTTGTGGATGTGTTGAGCAAATTTCACATGGCAGATTGTAGACCCATGTCTACACCTATCATCACCAACTAAAAGAAGCTTCATGCTTCAAATTCTAGTTTAGTGGATCCCACATTGTATTGGGTCCTTGATGTATATGGTCAACACTAGGCTGGATATATGCTTTGCTATGAACATACTTAGCTAGTTCATGGTTGAGCCCAGGAGGGTGCACTGGGTAGCTGCAAAGCACATTCTTCGTACGTGCAGGGGATTGTTGATTATGGTATGGATTATAGGTGCGAAGATGGGAGTGTGGTTGGCAGGTTACACAGATACAGATTGGGCAGGTTGTGCTTCTGATAGGGAAAACACTTCAAGGTGTTGCTTCGGATTGGGTTCGGCAGTTATGTCATGGTTCAATCGAAAGCAAAAGTCAGTTTCTTTGAGCTCTTCTGAGGCTGAGTATATGGCTGCTAGCCAGGCTAGTTGTGAGGCCATTTGGCTTCACAAGTTGTTGTATGGCCTATTTGATTAGGAGTTGAGACTGACAATTATTCACTGTGATATTCAGAGTTGCATTAAACTCACGAAGAGTCCAGTGTTTCATGACAGGGCAAAACACATTGACATCAGATATCATTTCATCAGGAACTATGTTCAGAAGCGGGCAGTGAAGCTGGAGTATATATCAACAGATGAGTAGGTGGCCAGTGTTCTAACGAAGTCCTTGTCAAGAGGAAAGCATGTCCATTTCAGGGACAAGATGGGTGTGGTGAGAAACACTTTCCTTGGTAAGGGGGAGTGTTGATTTTTAAAGTACCTTGGACAAGTGGTTTCCCTGTTAAAATTTCTGTTTTCCCACCCCGGTTTTCAGTTTCTCCTTATTTCTCCCATGTAGTTAAATGCCCTTTCCCATAACCATACATTCAACAAGCTGGAAAAATAAATTTTGCTGAAAACACAAATGCTGGAAAATTTACAGAATGCTGGAAATTGCAGAAATAAAAATCAGCAGTAATAAACAGCCATAAAAACACATTAAAACACTGATATTTTTGGTCAACGTGACCCGGGAAAAACCCCCTACAACTCTTGGGGAAAACCAGTTTGAGAGCTCTTCTTTATTTCTGAAAAATGTCTTTTTACAGCAAGAAAATTTCAGCAAAAAATTACAGCAAAATATTTTTTTCAGCAAGCAAACTTATCTGTTTTCAGCCCACAGACCACCTGGAA
>APFE031132290.1:13574-23839 GCA_000404065.3 Pinus taeda
ATAAGTGGTAAAGTCAATGTTAAATTATAAAGTGAAAAGTGACTTTAGACATAAAGTACAATGTGGGTACTTTATTTAATGGGTGAGTTAAAAAATAAAAAGTGAAAATTAAATGCACATTTATTCTCATCCCTTGGTCTAAATGAATCTGAGCCATTAGATCTTAGGGTTGCCCAAAAGTCATTTAGGGAAACAAAAGGGGGAAAAGGAAACGAGAGATTGCATTCATTCTTCATGAGCAGATTGGAGAAAGGAGCCTAAGAGCTGGAGAAAAGTTTTGAAAGAGAAATTTGTTGCAACAAGCTGAAAGAGTGATTTATGGGCAAAGCTGAACATGGAAATCAAGGCATAGAAGACAACAGCAGGTACAGTACAAATAGCATTTAATGTTGTGAGCTACATGCTGTTCGAGAGAAGTTTTTGAGATTTTTTTTGAAACAAAAATTTGTACAGTCCGTACGCAATCTGTACAGTCATATCCGTATCGTACATATTTTCTGCTTCAAGTGGGCACGAAAATCGAGGCAAAGTGCACACGGTTTTAAAGGAGTTTTGGGCTAAAGAGGTAAGTTGTATTTTGCTATTTTGTTTTGTTTGCAAATGTATTTTTCTTGAACTTGAAAGATAAATAAATTTGAAGAGCTCTCTAATAGGTTTTCCCCACAGAAGATTGAAGGGGTTTTCCTGGGTCTAAGTTGACCAAAAATCTGTGTATTTTTATGTGTGTTGCTAGTCTGTTTATGTCCATATTTATTTTCAACATGTGTTGACCGTCCCATGTGTTTTAATCTGAAAATTTCATTTCCAGAATTCTACATGTTGAATGTATGTTTATAGGAAAGGGCATTTAACTGAATGGGAGTGATAAGGTGAAATTAAAACCGGGTTGGGATTACAGGAAACATTTTAGTCATCAAATTTCAACACATAAACTAGTCACAAGTGTGAAAGAGTATCACCCTTGGTGAGTGTTAACCCTCAGATTTGCTCCCTTGCAAAGTGGAGGGTTAATGGCCAACATACATCATTAGGTTGGTGATCAGAGTTATTTCCAGGGATAGTGTTGCATGAGTAAGAGGTGGTTCACACATAGTTCTGATGTAAGATGGTTTAGTGATATGATCCCAATTTAGAGTCAAAGATATTACACAAGTCTTTCCGTCAGCCTTGGAGAGTATTGCTATTTTTGGTAGTTTCCTTACATTTTAGGAGGCAGGGTTTGGACATTTGCATAACAATGATGATTAAATATTTGGAGTGTTTGTGAGCTCGTGATTCCAATGAACCATTTTTGGATAACATGCACCATACTTTTTATCTTTGGTAATTCTAGTTCAAAGGCTTGCATGTCAATTGTGAGTGTTAGTTCACGAAAACTCCCTAGAGGAAAAGTCCTAATCTCCCAAAGGGGAATGCCTAATGAAACTACTAACCAAGTCATAGATTATAACCTAAGTGTCTCGCTCTTTACTTTAGGCTTGCAAAACCAAGCCAAGGGGGGAATCCCTTGACTAGCCCTAAATTCTATTGTTGAGGTAAAAGGCCTAGGAGTAGATGAGTTGCTTAACAAAAGGGGCTTATGATTTGTGAGTTTGCTTACAATGATAGCTCAAATTGCCCACTTGACAAGTTGGGTAAAGAAGGAAGTAAAGATTGGAAGGATCAAATCTTCATTTGTTGATTCAATGGTTTTATTAGTTGATTGTTTTGATGAGTTCTTCAAATAAAACTCATTAACTCTTATATCTCATTGAATCTGATGTCCAATGAAAATGATGCCCATTACATGTGGAAATATGACAACCAAGAGAAAAGTGCTTGCACATGAAATTTATTCACATCACAAAGATACATTTAAGAAATTAAAGTGTGTTTAAACATTAACCTTCCACTGATAAATTTAAATATAAGTTGCATTGAAACAGATACGACAAATTTTCAAAAAATCTAGATAGAATCTGGCAATGAAACGACATATATATATATATATATAAGACAAAATAAAAATTTCATATACCATTCATATTTTAGAATCTAGATTCTATATTTAAAAATACATAATCATTATCATGAATTCAACATAAACAAATCATCATCATCAATTTAGCATAAACATTGTCATCATCATCAATGATTCATCAATTTTTTGTTTCAAATTTCAATCATCAACATCATCACCAAAATTAATAATGCACAATACAGAGTACAAATTTCAAAATGGACTATGACTAGCTGTCTACTATCATATGACATTATGGTATTCAATGTTCATTGTTCAAAAGTTTAAAACATCATGATAAATTACTTTTACATATGATCAAATACGTCTTCATCCACATAATTAAGATCCACATCAACATTCGAATCCTCTCCAAGAGTGGGAGCATTGCTGCCATGTCCATTTGAAGATGTAATTATTCATGTCTCCTAATCAAACAAAGTCATATGAAACATGACATTCAACGTCATATCCAAGTCAGGCAATTCTGGTGTCACATCCCATAGTTTGGTGGGCCCAAATTTGTATTCATCACTCTTGTGTGACAAAAAGCGAAGGTTTGAATGAACACACTATTGAATGGTGTTGTTATTGATGCCAACGTTGGTCCTTGAATGTTCTTAGTATTTATCTGGTTTGCATTGAATGGAAGCTCCAAATGACAAGAAGCCTTAGGAAGCCCTAGATGCTCTGCACTTGTTGAGTAAAATGGATGTAAAGGATATTAATTTTGATTGGGAGACCATCATCATTTGATTGTGCTCATCGCGATGATTCCAACAATAGGTTGTACGCCTCATAATTCCTCATAGTTGAGAAGCTATGCCTCTTTAAAGATTGGAAACCCCTTCAGTGGTCAAGGAACCCCAAAGGAGGTGTTACAGGGAATTTTATATTATCCAAGTAAATTAAAATTAAAAGGGACCATCCTAGTCAAAGTCAAAAGAGGGTTTTATTAAGGATCAATTATCAAATAAAGTTGGCCTTAATATCTATAGGATTTTTGGCTCCAAAATAATTTGAATTTTGAATTTTTCCTCCAAGTGATCAAGTTGACTGGCCCCTCCTTTAAGCCTCTGTGGTCACTATAAAAAGAGGCTCGATTTCTCCTCAAAGGCATGCATTTAATGCTCATCTTGTGCAAAGTTCTCTGTGATCACTTTGGCCTTGAGTAGTCAAGCAAACTTGAAGTAGAAGGTCGAAATTTTGGGCTAAATTGATGTATCTTTGGTTGAGGACTTTCGTTGGATTTTCTGTGATCTATTCAGGCCTACTCAGCCCTTGCTTGGCAAATGTCTGTAACAATTCGGAGTTTCTTTGTGGCATTAGTGATCCGGTTTTGTGGCTTAGTCCTGGATTATTGAACTTTGCGGCTCTATGGCATACTAGTGTATTCCCTTTTGTTGAAATTTGTGACATATAGTAGATTGAACTCTGCGGCTTTTTGGTGGTGATATTTATGGCATACATTTCATAATAGACTGATCTCTGTGGTTCTATCGTGGTGATCTCTATAGCATACATTCTATAATAAATTGATCTATGCAGTGGTGATCCCTACGGTGGTATCTCTGCGGCACATAATTTATAAATCAATTGAACTCTACGTTGGTGATCTCTACTGTGGTGATCTTTGTGGGATATATTTGTGGTTGTCTTGATGAAGATTGAACTATCCAATTCTGTACGATCTGCACAGTGAATTATCTTCTGCAAATATCTTAGACATTCTGGAGTCTCATTTGGATCATATTAACCCTGCACATTGGACCGAATATTGTGTCTCATTTTGTACATAGACTTGGTCAAAGTGTTCATTGGGCATTGACCAGATAAGCGAAGTCACTCTCTCTTGATGATTCATGGGATGTGTTAAATGGGCTTAATGATCTAATTTTGTTCTTTAACTGAAGATTATTGTTTCATAGCCAGTGGTTGGATTATCTGTTAGCACAAGTATGTTTCTTTAGGTATTTGGCTAGAGTAAACACATTGAAACTGGTTGATCTAGCAGGTATATCTAGATCTTTAGTGTATTTGTGTGAATCGAACCCCTTTGAAACTAATAATCTTTCGAGTGTGTAGATATCTTCAGGTGATTCAACCCTTAGCCAAAAGCCCAAGTCCATGGACTTTGAGGTGATCACATCTCATTTGGACGCCGAGCTTATCTAACGATTTATGGTGCAGGGTCTTGGCTTGTACATTAAGTAAAAATTATTCCTATCAATTATTTCCAAATTTCTAGTTGGGCTAAAAGAATTTATTTGCTAAACAGAGCTTGTAAATTAAATTGTGAATATTGTAAAATTATTTTTACTAATCATTGTATCTATATTTTGGTTTTTCTTTTGTATATGCTTACCATTTGGGGTTTTTAGATCAAATTGTATTTGCAAAACATCTAGGGTCTCTTCATGAAATCGTTTTGCAGGTTGATCAATTTTTTTAGCCCTTAAAAACCCTAGACAACTTGCCAAATCCCTGCTTCCTTGGTGTCCTAACTTGCCATTCTATGTGTTGAAGTTAGGCCGCAAGGCCATAGGGGTTTGCTCTTATCCTATTCCCTCTCATTTCCTTCACTGTCATAATTCTTCAGACCTGAAGTGTTCTATTGCAGACCTTAATCTCAAGAGCAACACACCATAATCAATCCTAAACACTAAAGAATTAACACATATTAATTGCATAATAATCATAAGCGCTTTGCTCTTGTGTTTACACCTTTGATAAACTGATCTTAATATAGCAGAGGCTTGATTTGATAATGCAGTGACATCTCTGAAAATTGATACATTGTTTCTAGTTTCAAAATTGGTCATTGTGTATCAAATCTTGTTCCTTGCATTTGATAATTGATCTAGACTCATATTGCAGTAAACTGATATGACTGATCCAATAAGCAACAATGAGATCTCTTGGTGGCAGTGATATACTTGAGGTTTTCTTTTCTTCTCTATTCTTGACTGTTGCATTAAAAATATCAGATCTAAAACCAAGCTAAACAGTGACCTAATACACTTGAAAGCTAATAAAAATAAGCCTAGGAGCTTTAAAGAACAAGTGATTTTGGGACTGATTTATTAGTGAGCGTGGGCTGATCTGAAGTAGCAGCAGTGTTCATTTTGAAGTCTGGTATATTTTGAAGTAATCATTGTGTGCTTGCAGCATTGGATAAGTTGATTATATTGGTTCTCTTCTTGGCTTAAGGATTTTCTTTTTTCCCTCCTTACTAACTTCATTTTGCATAATCATATCTCTCTCACATCCTTGCATGGTTAAACATTGTTGCATCTTGTTAGCATTCTCATTGTGCTTAAAACATCAAAGTCTCCATTGTTCCTAATTGCTAAAGTATAAGAGAACTATAATAAGAGCTTTAATAAGTACATTTGTGACCTTTTAATTGACACATTAATAAGATTCAATAAGCTCCTTGGATCATCGAGTAATAAGCATCACTTATCTTGTTTCATTGGGATATTCTAAAGTGCTTCATCTATTGCTATTGTCATCTTGTGATTGATGAGTGAAATTTGAAATATCTTGTTGCAAGGGATTTAATTTTATTATATTGGAGCATTTGACATATTCGTTAAAATTTGACAGCTCAGGGATGAATTACTCCTAGAAGAAATCATATCTTTTAGTTATGTTTGAACCACGTATAATAAAATTTCATTTCTAACAATTCTAATATGACTTTCCAAAAATAGCAAGTCGCATCTCAATTTGGAAGTGACTTTCCAAAAATAGAAAGTCATGTCTAAATGGTCAAGGATGATCTCGACATATGGAATCGATTTTAAAATCAAATCAATCATGATTATACAAGTCAAGAGTCAATATTTTTATTCTTACTAGTGTTATCATTATTATGATACTATCATTTATAAAATAGTCTAAAGTCATTCACTTTTAATGGATTAATAAAAATGAATTCTCTCATGAAATAAATAAATTAAATTGAGAATCTCTTACTTGGCAAATTAAAATAATAATTTAATCTCTTGAGAATCTCCCTTGGAATAAAATAATAACTCCACATTTCAGAGAATGTAACTCTCCCTCACTAATTCAATGTATGGCAAAAGTATAAGTCCTCCTCATCAAATGCACTTGTAATTCCCTCATTCAATTCGATTTGTAACTCTCACCAAATATTCTCTCATGTCTAAGTGCAACTCTCTCTCTCTCTCCTTAGTTCGAATTGTAACTCCTCAAAAGATGTGTACCTCTCTCTCTATTGTTGGGATGAGTTACACTTCTCCTCAAGTAACTCCTTCCTCATGGAATTCGATTCTTCTATTATTGATTCAAGGCATGAATTTATTTTGTAACTCCTCTCATTTCTCATCTATTTAAGCAAGAGCAAGTGAGAGTTGATGTAGCATGTTCATTGTGAAGAATGGGAATTAGTGATGAGTGTGTGCAAGATAAGTGTGAGAGCAAGTGAAGAGTAAGAGCAAGGAAAGCGCTGGAACAAGTTTGAAGGACAAGATCTGATCAAGAGAAGAAGGAGATCTTCAAGTAAAGTGCAAGAACACTTTAGTTGCAAGTTGATCAAACAATGGTGACTCTATTCATTCTCATTCTCTCTCTCCCTCTGTACTCTATTAAATAATTGAAGAAATCTAATAGAAGAAGAATCATTTGGGTTTTCCCCTTATGGGTTTTGCCTTGGTCATTGGACCTAACTCTCAGTGTCTCATATTTGTGCTTGGTTATATTCATATGATCCTTAAGTTTATGTTTTATCTACAGTTGCTGATCTGAAAATTTTTTAAGAAGAAATCTGCATTCTAAGTAATTGCAACAACATAGAAAATTCAGTTTTCTGCAAAGTAAATTCAGTTTTCTGCAAAATACATCCAGTTTTCTACAAAGTACATTCAACTTTTTGCGAATTACATTCAACTTTATGCAAAGTACATTAAGTTCCATTCAAATTTCTGCAAAATACATCCAGTTTTTTGCATAAAACTTTCAGATTGTAACAATATTATGATCTCCTTGAAGCAATCACTCATAATCTACGCCTTCATTCTAGGTTAGAAGTGCATCTCTAAAATATATCTCCAAGCATATGCTTGGTTGTAAGAGAGATAAGACCACCTTATTCACACAATTTAAGAAGTCTAGGTCCCCATTCGCAGTTGACAGAGGTGACCTTGTAGTTCTCTTATGGGTAATACCTTGTAGGAACAGAGGCATCTATGTGGTTAGAACCCCATGGGAGGTATCATTAATGAGGCCTTAGCCTCCTTCCTTTGGGCTTCCCTCAAAAACTTGCATTCGAGACTAGTTTCAAAAGAATTGATAGGAATGATTCACCTTGACTAGGCATCTAATTAAAATTAACCAAGATCTTGCATCTCACTTTAAACTCAGGTCCTGCACTTCATTTAGGATAGATTCTACATCTTACAACAACTGTTCATCCGGTAACTTGGTGCATTAATCTTTATTGTGTAAGTAATTAATCTCAAAGACACTGGCCTTGCACTTATATCTAAAAGAGTCTAATCTAATCGTGCTTAATAATCATACTTGTCACTTAATTTTAACCCAAGTTGCTAGGACATTCAGTTGTATCTCCTAGACTTGTTGGCTCCCGACAAGTCTCTCATCATCTCATCCATAGGGACTACCACCCTAGCCTGCACTTAGGAGATAGCTTAAATGGAGAGGGCAAAGTTCAAAGTGACAAAGATTTCTTAAATCCTTTTGAGACGTCCGGGTCTTTATTTGGTGTGATTATTACTTAGCAACTCTGCAGCATAATATTTTCGGTTCACTGCATAGGCGAAAAGATGCAATGGGGTGGTCATCTTGTTCCACCTTTTCGTCAATATATCTTTTACTTTGTAAAATACTTCATTTGGGTCATTCTCCTTAGCATTTATAACCACCTTTATCTTCTCTATCATGGAGTCAGTTTTCCTCATATTTTGATTTGGGGTAGCATCAAATGTGCTCTAGCCATGAAAATTGGTGGAGAGGCTAAAGCACATGAGATCTCCAAGACTCAGAAATGGTTTGGGGAAATTCTACCCAGTGAAGGAGATATTAAAATAATTAATATTTTTAATGGGGTCCTAAGTCTAAACTTAGGAAAATAAAAATATTAATAAGTATTAATATAAAACTGGGTTAGAAGGTTCTAAATAACATGGATCAAGCCAAATCTAGTCTTAGTCGTTGATTAGAGTTGTAATCTCGGTCGTTGAAGACTCAACAAAAAAGTATAAGAGGAAGCTTGAGGGTCAGTTGGAGATACACCAGAGTGATTAGTCAGTACGATTTTCTAAAGCTGGGTTTGCTAAGAGAAATGAACCAGTGATCAGAGTTGCAGCGAGGGGCAGTGAGTACGAGGCAGAGAGGCAGAGATAGTGCCGGAAAACCAGTGTAGAGGTAGAGAGGCAGACACAGAGCCAGAGGGAGCCACGCAGAGGCCAGAGGGGCCTACGTCACCCACGCAGAGGCTGCAAAAATGATGCAAAGGACCAGCGAGGCTGCGCAGAGCCTCAGAGGGCTGATGCAGAGGCTAGGAGGCTTGATGCAGTGCTTCAGATTGTGTTGGAGAGGGTTTCGTGGGGCAGACTTTCAGAATATGTGCTTCCAAAGAGAGATATTACTACCAGATTATTTATCTTTGTTGGGTGAGCTAGTTTGGCACCCAATGTACTCAAGAAAAGCTGCTTAAAAATAAAACCCTCAAAAGTGCTACACCGGTTTTCCCAAGTTGGGTTTTTCCGGGGACTAACGGTGTCCATTGTGTGTTTTTCTATTTCTTTCAGTTGTTGATTTGTAGATGGTTGAGATTGTATTATGTTTATTTCGGTGTTTATATGGTTAAATAACTTGTTAGTAATTAAATAAGTCAGCGAAATAAACCAGATAATACAAATAAAATTTCTAACGGGTAATACTTAGAAATTTCAACATGGTATTAGAGCGTTGCATATCACAGGAGAGCTAAAGGTGCCAGCTGAATCAAAGAATTTGCAACATAAACAGCTGTCTCGAGTGACAGAAGTTGTTCTTAAGCAGAAAGCAGCAAAGAAGCGGTGACGCAGAGGGTTTGCGTCATCAGTGCGAGCCAGAGAGAGGCTAGCACAGAGATAGAAGAAGGCAGAAGAGGCTTACGAAGAGCCACACAGAGACCAGGAGGGTTGATACAGTTGGCCAAGGGAGAAAATCAGTCTTCTTGAGATTGTGTAGAGCCTACAGGCTCATCTCTTCAATCGCTGGGTCATAGGAAGCTATGGGCAGATTGCAGAGAGTGAGGTTGGTGGGATGTTGTTGTTGTTGAGACAGAATAGTACCTAACGAGATAGAACCAAGGTAGAAGGGAGTCGCTACCTAGGCGGATTTCTTGCCAAGAAATCCAAATTAGTATTGCAGGAGCGTAGGAGACCGGAGAGGTGCGATTCGACGGTTGGCACGAGGATTTCCAGAAGGGAAATCAAGACTCAGAGGGAGTCTAGAAGAGAACTTCCAGAAGGGAAGTAGAGACTTAGAGGGTGTCGAAGAAAGAACTTCTAGGAGGGAAGTAGAGACTCAGAGGAGTCGAAAAGAAGAGCAAAGAGATGGCCATGAATGGACTGAGGGATCAAAACAGGCTGGACTGGTCGTCCAAATTTGTTATCTAGAAGGCTAGGATCTTGTCTGTTCTAGATAGACATCACATCAAGGTCTTCGACTTGAGAACCGTGGCTATCCCAGTTGACGCAGCTAACAATGAAAGTTATGAGGATGCGATGGCCAAGGCGAAATGCATAATCCTTGATGGGGTCAAGGATCATGTGGTCCAACATATTGCCGAGAAGAATACAACAAAGGAAATGTGGTACACCTTGACGACATTGTATCAGGGCACTTATGTGCAGAGGAAGAGGCTACTGGAGAACTAGCTGCGATCGTATCAGATGTAGAAGGGGGAGCATGTAGATCACTTCCTCAGCAGATTGAAGGAGATTCAGGACCAATTGACTTCCATAGGGCCCATGCCAGATCAGGAGTTAATGGTGCGGACCGCCCTAAACGCAGTCTTCGAGGAGTGGGAGATGTTTGTCCAAAGAATTTTGGGCAGAGAACATCTTCCAGATTGGGAAGAACTATGGGCAGCTCTTTGTCAAAAAGAGATCAGACCAATGTTGCACGAAGCGGGAGCGAAGCGGAAGCGCGAAGCGGGAGCGCGGAAGCGTCATTTTCCAAAAATCTAGGAAGCGAAGCGTCCGCGGAAGCGTCTGCTATATATATA
>APFE031132290.1:31342-51192 GCA_000404065.3 Pinus taeda
TCTTCTCCTCTCCTTTCCTCTCTTCTCTTCTCCTCTCCTCTCTTCTCTTCTCCAACTCTCATAAACTCAAAGTGAGAAAATGAGAAGAGAATGGGGGCTTTATTCTTTTCTAAAGTCACCCTAAACTCACCCTAAACTCACCCTAACCCACCCCCTCATGCTTAGTTAAGTTAAATTTTAAAAGAAATTAAAAAAAAATTATGTTTATTTCGCTGCCCCGCGGGTTGCGTGCGGGTTGCGCCCGGGTGGCGTGCGGGTGGCGTGCGCTTCCGGGCAGGTTCCGTGGCGCAACCTCTTGCCCGAATCGCCTTCCGAAGCACGATTCCGGGGGCAACGCAACCTAAATGGCAGGAATTGTTTTTAAAAATAGGAATCGCGCCACCTAAAATTCGGAATCGCGCTTCGCCTGGAGATTCCGGAACGATTCCGTACGGGTCGCGATTCCGGCTTGGGGGGGGGGGGGGGGCGATTCCTGCAACTATGGATCAGACGACTGACCAAGGAGGGAAGTAGTAGCAAAGGAGCCCAGGTCAAGAAAGAGGAGGAAGAGGATGTAGCTTTAGCATTTGCAGGACAGCAGGGGAAGGGGAAGAAAAAGGACCTCTCCAAGATAAAGTGATTCAACTGGGGGGAACTAGGCCATTATGCGAACCAGTGTCTTGAGGAAGAAAAATAAGGGAGAGGCCTCTGACTCTAAGGCAACGCCAATGAAGGCAGAGAAGGAGGTAGAGGATGATGACGATTGTGCCATGACTGCTCATGTACCTCTAGAGAAGAGGTGGGAGACATCGAGTTGTATTCAGGAGAACTACAAGAGATGAGGGGGCAGGATCCTTGAGGTACCCAAACTCTTGGATCATACCTAGCTACGGGAGCCCCGAAGTGACAGTAGCAGGATGGCAGATGCTGGTAGAAGCAGATGTGGATGGAGCAGTAGAGAGTGCTAGAGTGCAGTAGTCCTTGACAACATAAAGAGGGTTGCAGCAGTGCGAGAGGCACAGAGGAGGTTTCAGCAGTGCAGGATGACACAGAGAGGTTTGTAGTGGTGCGAGAGGCACAGAGTTGTTGCAACAGCACAGAGGCAGCAGAGGGAGCACAGGATAGCAACAGAGAGAGCTTTAGCATCGGGAGGGTTTCTAGCCTGACAAGGATGTCAGTAGTTGGGTAGATCAGTTACTTACTTCTCAGTAATTGAGTTACAGTGCAAAAGCAACAGTAGTAGTGCTATGGGTAGCATGATGTAGCATGATGAGAGAGAACTGCAATGCAGATGGAGTCTTGGGAGGAAGGACCAACAACAACACGGATGCAGAGGGAGTTTAGCAGTGGAAGTGGTAGAGCCATGGGTAGCAGTACAAGATGTAGCAGTGCAGAGGATGTTGGGTAGGAAGGCCTAGTATCAGGACAGGTATGGGTGCCGTATAACCAGGGTGATGCTCAACGGTGAAGTATTACTAGAGCACATTCCTCGCTAAGAGGGAGTGTTGATTTGGGGTAGCATCGGATGTGCTATAGCCATGAAAATTGGTGGAGAGGCTAAAGCAGATGAGATATCCAAGACCCAGAAATGGTTTGGGGAAATTCTACTCGGTGAAGGGGATATTAAAATAATTAGTATTTTTAATGGGGTCCTAAGTCTAAACTTAGGAAACTAAAAATATTAATGGGTATTAATTTAAAACTTGGTTAGAAGGTTCTAAATGACATGGATCAAGCCAAATCTAATCTTAGCTGTTGATTAGAATGTAATCTCGACTGTTGAAGACTCAATAGAAAAAGTATAAGAGGAGGCTTGAGGGTCAGTTGAAGATACACTAGAGTGATCAATGAGTTCGATTTTCTAGAGCGGGGTTTGCTAAGAGAAATCGAAACAGTGATCAGAGTTGTAGCGAGGGGCAGTGAGTACGAGGCAGAGAGGCAGACATAGAGCCAGAAGGAGCCACGCAGAGGCCATCAGTGACTGTGCAGAGGCCAGAAGGGCCTGCATCACCCACACAGAGGTTTCAGAAGTGACACAGAGGGCCAGAGAGGCTGCACAGAGCCCCAGGGGGTTGACGCAGTCCTTCAGATTGTGTTGGAGAAGGTTTTGTGGGGCAGACGTTCAGAATATCTACTTCCGAAGAGAGGTATTATTGCCAGATTATTTATCTTTGTCGAGTGAGCCAGTTTGGCACCCAGTGTATGCAAGAAAAACTGCTTAATAATAAAACCCTCAAAACTGTTGCACCGGTTTTCCCAAGTCGGGTTTTTCTGGGGACGATTGTCCAAAAATAACGGTGTCCCTTTTGTGTTTGCTATTTCTTTCAGCTATCGATCTGTAGATGGTTGAGACTGTATTGTGTTTATTTCAGTGTTTATACAGTTAAATAACTTGTTAGTAATTAAACAAGTAGGTGAAATAAACCAGAGAATACAAATAAAATTTCTAACGGGTAATACTTAGAAATTTCAACATCATACACCTCTCCCAAATTAGGCATATCTATGTCAAACATGCGTAGCAAATCCATAATTGGCTTAGTAAATGCCAAGAGGTACTCCACCCTATCCCACTATTCCAAGGTTGCTTGGGACCAAGAGCAAGGAACCACATTTTCAAAAGCTCTTGGTTCGAGAGAAAAACTTTTATATAATATATATTTTTATATATTTTGATGCATATATGTCAACAAAAGCATGTAGAATGATGAATTAGATATAAAAAGCATAAAAACATGGATTGAACCATAAAAGACCAATCATCTAGAAGTTATATTCTTCATCCACCATGACCATAGGTTAGTAACATAGAACATATCTAGTCTCATGATTCATCAATCTTAAAGTTTCAAGCTTTCAAAATTCGATATATAACGTTTATCATCGTTGATCACTAAAGTTGTAACTTGTACTTGTAACCATTACCATTACCAAGGAACCAAACAATAGCAATCAATATCTAACATGTAATGAAATGTTTCAACTTTCACGAAGCATCATATTAATAATTCACTACCAATGAGTTATAATTGCCAACTTCAAATTTCAAACTTAAATTGCCATATATTGTTTACAAAAAATATCATAATAAATATGAATGAGTCAACAATCATAAAAACTACTAGAAACTAGAAAAGACAAGTAAATCAATTATCTATTGCTAATGCTTGGGCCTCTTTCCGCCATGAGAAATGTCTAATTTCTGAGAAAGCACGTAGAATGATGAATTAGTTATACAAAGCATAAAAACATGGATTAAAACAGATAACATCAATCATTTAGTAGTTACAATCTTCATCAACCACATGTTCACAAATTAGAAGTTTTGATTTATATAACATGTAAGGGTGCACATAACCAAAATAACATTGAGTGGAATCCATCTCTGAACCGAAAATACATCAACAACCAAGCTCTAGATGGCCTCTAGCATCCAAAAAAAATCATGCTACAACAAATACCTATATATCATAAAAATCATTGCATATCTTGGGATCGTTGTCATTAATATCACCCTCTAAGCATTAACATAAGATAGAAAAAACATAGCATGTCAACTCATGATTTTGTTTGAGTGATGTGTACATTTTTAGTAGGGTCATGATAGAGGAGTTTGATAAGCAATGTCACTAACATTATAGGATTGGTTCTCTTGATTAAATGTGAGTTCCATACCGTAGTACATGACGAAATCCAATGGAAACATTGCAATGCCCCCAATCCTGAAATCCTGAAAATATGATAAGTCTGCTGGACTTTGAGTGATATCTAAAATTCTACTTTCTCCATATGAAATCCAACGAGGCCAGAACCACTCTCAAACATCCTGAGTCATTTCATGGTAATGTTAAAAATTTAAGTAAAAGGATGAAAGTGAAAAATAAAGGAGAATTTAACATTACCATGAATTCCATATCAATCCTAGGGCCATAGTCTTGATCATTAAGTTGCCCCACTAAAAAATTCTTTTTCTGTGAAAAAAATTGGGTTTGGAACGTGTTCGTAAAAAAAAATTGCGAAAAAAGCTAAGGAGCATTTTTTTTTAGGGAACGCGCTTTGGGAGCGGATACGAGAGGGAGGGACACTCCCTCACAACCCTACACCATTCATCGTCAACAACCAACCTTTTCACTGCTTGTTCTTTTTCAGTTTGGGATTGCTTCCATTGATTCCAAAGAGAACTGCATACCATTGATTGTAATGGTTCTTTCACCTGCATGAGCCTTGCTAAGACTTATGATGTGATAAGAGAAACGAGTCTTGCCAACTTACAAGTGCCAATGTTTCAATATATTAAAAATCATAATTGATTGAATACCTATTATGATTCACAAATCATGATTTATTTGAGAATCCAATTTACATACTCGAATTTAGAATCATATAAATTAGAATTTATGAAATAAACTTTAATGTTCAAGTACCTTAGGGAGCTCCAACTTCGCAAATTCCCTGTAGATGCCTTGGGACATGTGGTGGTTTATGATGAAGGCTTGAATTTCTTTTTCTTGTTAAAAAATAAGTCGAATCCATTCAATTTGAATCCCCATCTTGCTCAACATGAGGTTCAATGAATGTAAGACACAAGGGGTTCAAAAGATGTGTTGATATTTGCCTTCAATAATTAGGTTTGCTGCTCTACACACCATTGCATTGTTAGTAATTACTTGGACAACATTTTTTGGCCCCAACAATTTAGTTGCTTCAATCAAGATGTCAACAATGAATTGGGAATCTTTCAACTGCCTGCTATGAGTATAATTTATATAAAAGTAAAATAAATGAGTGAAAAAATAATAATTATAATTATAGTTAATTAATGATTAGTTAGTGAAGAGGCATGGCTTAATGGACATGACCATTCATGAAGGGGAACCTGCCTAAGTATATAAGCAAGCCCTCATTGTAACATTCAATCATACTTGTACATTTCATATTATCAATAAAATATTATTTATAAATACCTATATGTATTTTACATTAAAAGTCAACAAGCTATAGTTTTCTTGCTATAGTGATATCAAAGCCATGCGAGCCTTTGGACGTTATCCGCCGCACAATATGCTATTAAGTGTATGTCTTGAATTCATTCAACAGTTAAGTGAATTTTGAAAATCGTTCCAACAATTAAAAAAATTATTTGCAGAATATTCAGCATGTCTAAAGGAAGAATACATTAACATGAATGAAACTAACATTAAAGAATGCTCTAATCGAGAAAATGATATTGAACATGTTGAATTGGGATCTTCTCAAGGTGACATGAATGAGGTTGATGATCAAAGTGGGTATATGATGACTGTGGATGTAAATACAGTTGCAAATGAGGAAGATGCGGACGCAAAGAGTTCATGTGGAAGAAATGAATCCACAAATAATAAAAATTGATGACAAAAATGACATGCAGCATAATGAAGTCCCACAAGTTTAAGTTGTTGAGAATTCAATAGGGCAATGAATATGTTAATTCTCTTAACTTGATAATTGTTTTTGTTACCTATAACTTATTAGCTTTGTTCGTTATTATTCCAATGTGCAATACATCAAACAACTACCAAAACAATAAGAACAATGACACCGTATATAGGCTGCAAGCCAGGGCCAAAACCCCTCCTCTTGAGGGGAAAACCCGTAAATCTCTTCTTATCTTTCAGATCTTTCAATTGACGAATACCATGACCTAGACTCAGACAAATACACTCCAAGATCAAGTTTACGATGACCTTCTACTACAATATCTTCAACCTCCTAGTAGATCCAAAATTCTGCTCCCCAGTAACCGCTACAACTGTTGTTGATTCTCTAGGAGACTTTGATCTCCCTCTAATAGCCTTCCTCTTGACTTCTCTTGCCTTAACCTGATTCCTAGTGCTAGTAAGATGCCCTAAGAGACCTTTGCTTGTCTTCCCTTCTCTTCTGCTTCCAAATATCGAACCCCAGAAGATCCAACGCAAAAACCCTAACTTCGATCTTCCCATAAGAATAGATTAGACCCAAACTTCCTTCTTCGGCTTTTCTTTCTTCTACTTCTTTGCATAAGAGATGAGAGAGTGAATGATCTAAATGGAGGACGAGTTCCTCTTAGATATAGGCTTCCTCAAGGATGGACGTGGCTCTTCATGTAGGCCAACTTGACAACTCCTTAAGCCAACTTGATCTTGGAGGTATTTTGACATTTTCAAGACAAAATAAAATTTTCCTTACAATTTACAATGTACCCATAGGGTCTTCAATATATGATAATGACTCTTATACCTAGGATAAATCCTAGAAGCACTCAATGGGTGCTTGACCTATAAAATAAAAGAACTTGAGCATGAAACCCATGCTCCAATAATAATAATAATTTCTTTTGCATTTTATATTTACAAGAATATATTTCATACTTATGAAGACAGAACCTAGTTACACATTTTTCAACGCTCCCTCTTAACTATGGAGGTATTCATAAGAGGTACATGGTCATTCTCAATCTGAAGAGATCTCATAAGAAGAGTCGAATTGGTAACCCATCTATCTAGCAACATATTAACCAACATTGTCACATAGCAAGGTCTTGACTAACAATTCTATTTCTCCACAATATCAGAGCACAATGTTGGTGAAACCAATGATGTATAGACACCATCATCATTGTCTCCTAAGGTACATACTCCACTCGGGTGTTCGCAGAGTATGACCTCCCATTGGACTATTCTTATCTTGGGTAGCTAATACTAAAATAATATTGGTCCACGACTACTCTTGTTTTGAATGCTTTATCACATTCTCAAAGAGTATCGAGTGCCAGATGGTTACCCAATCCTCCATTCTTTCTTCCCAAGTGAAGACAACAATGTAGTGTCTATCTCTCCCTCTCAATTAGGGAGGACAAATCCACCAAACCAAGCTTGTCCCTTAAGTATACAAGCTTCTTGTTCGGAAGTGATTTTGTCAATATGTCAGCTACTTGTTCATCAGTGGAGATATATTGTAGCTGTAGCACACCATTTTGTACTAGCTTTCGAATACAGTGATACTTGTTGTTGATGTGCTTTGTCTTTCCATGAAACACTAGATCCTTAGACAAACAAATGTAACTTGTGCTATCACAAAGTATCACTATAGGGTTCATCGGTCCTTCAAACAAGTCAGATAACAACTTCCTTAACCATACTGCTTCTCTGCTTACTTCACATGCTGTAACATATTCAGCCTCAGCACTACTCAAAGCAACAATGTCTTACTTTCTTCTCATCCATGAGACCATGGAGGATCCTAAACAGAAACATCCTCCCGTAGTGCTTCTACCATCCTGTTCACTGCCTCCCCTATTGAAATTTGTAGATCCAATCAATTGGACGTCATTCCTTTTATCATATTTTAGACAATAATTGATGGTTCCTCATAGATATTTCATAATATACTTTGTTGCTATCCAATGATCATGCTTCGGCTCCACTTGGAATTGACTGAGTACATTTAGTGCAAAACATATGTCAAGTCGAGTATTCACCAAGTACATCAATGAGCCAATGAATTGTCTATATCTGGAAGGATCCACAGGGCTTGATTTAGAACTTCTTAGTCTCTTCAAGTTTGTGATCATCAAAGTGGTCATAGGTTTACACTCCATCATGTCGAACTTCTTTAGTATCTCGATCACAAACTTTCCTTGACCTAAATAGACTTCATTTGGTCCTTGACAGACTTCTAGTCCCAAATTGTAATGCATCAACCCAAGATCCTTCATGTCAAATTCTGCTGCCAGTTGCTTCTTACATTCTTCAATTCGACCTTCTACCCCTGTCAAGAGAAGATCATCTACATACAAAAGAATAATTACAAGCTCATTGTTTACAACCTTAATATAAAGGTTCGAGTTAGCATAACTTTTTGTGAAGCCTATTCTCTGTAGGTATGCATCCATTCTAACATACCATGCCCTTGGTGCTTGCTTGAGGCCATATAATGATTTCTTCAATCTGCAACGTATGCCTTCCTATCTTTGACTTCAAATCCCAAGGATTGTTCTATATAGACTTCATCTATAGTGTCATTTAGAAATGCAGTCTTGACATCCATTTGGTGGATGTTCCATCCCGTCGATGTTGCCAGAGAGACAAATGATCGAATCATTGTATATCTTGTTGTTGGAGCAAATGTCTCTTCATAGTTGATGCCTTCAAGTTGAGAGAAACCTCTAGCCACAAATCTTGCTTTATACTTCTAAGTTGCATGCTTGATCTTATAGATCCACTTGGAAGCAACCACAAATTTGTCTTTGGGTCTAGGTATGATTTCCCAGACTCCATTGTTCATTATCGATTGATACTCTTCATTCATGGCATCCTTCCATTCTCGATGTTCTACAACCTCTTCAAAGGTGGATGGTTATGCTTCTATTAATTTTGTCATGTATGCAGCATACCCAAAATATTTCTTGGGTCTCTTACTTTCTATAAATGATCCTTGTGCTACTCCATGACCTTCTGCATCAAGTAGTGTGGATCTCAACTAATTAGGTCTTTTCCTTGTTTCTGGAATGATCACGGGTTGAACATGTTCACTTGGCCTTTCTTCTTCATGGTGTGATCCTTCTCCTTCCTTGTCAACTTCGTCCTCAAATATTGGAAGTTCTTCGTCATCATAATCTATGGAAAGTTCTTTTGACTTCTTGAATGTTGTACTCTCATCAAATATGACATCACGACTAATTTCAATGTGATGTCCATCTTTCATATAGATTCTATAGGATTTTGATGAGTTACTATACCCAACAAATATTCCCTTCATACTAGAAGGATCCAACTTCTATCTTTTGTCCTTTGGTATATGAATATACACAGGACACCCAAAGATTCGGAGATGAGCTACATAGGTCTTCTTCCCAGTGAACACTTCTTCCAGAGTCTTGTTATGCAGAGATTTGTGAGGACATCGATTTTGAATGTAGATTGTTGTCTTTGTTGCCTCTCTCCACAAAAACTTAGGTAGATCTTGATCGTGTAACATTGCTTTTACACTTTCTTCAATGGATCTATTCTTTCTTTCTACAACTTCATTTTGTTTGGAATTGTATGGGGCTATCAACTTCCTCTTAATCCCAGGCTCCTTAAAGAATGCTATAATCTCTTTGGATGTATATTCTCCTCCATTATCAGATCTTAGTATCTTGATTTTTCTCTCTGTCAGGTTCTGCACTTCAACCTTGAATTCTTGAAATTTTGTAAATACTTCATCCTTGGTTTTCATTAAGTAAACCCAAGTCTTTCTTGAATGATCATCTATGAATGTGACATAGTATAGATGGCCTCCAAGTGATTTTGGAGTCATAGGGCCACACACATTAGAGTGAATGAGATCCAAGATTTCTTTCGACCACAAAGCACTGCCTCCAAATGGTCTCTTAGTATTCTTGTCCAATGCACATCCCTTGCAGATACCTTCATGATCCTCCTTCAAATTCAGTATTCCATCTACTATGGAATTTAAAGCTGGAAGTATTTTGAAATGTAGATGACCAAACCTTCAATGCCAAAGTTCACATTGACTAATCTCAGTGTGAACTAGGGCTTGGTTTATGGGAGATATTAATCCGTAAAGCCTTCCTTCTCGGATACCAATAACTTTTGCTTGATCTATTCTTAAGTTCTTTCCCCAAACAACTACTTTTCCATCAATGAAGACTACTTTATCTCCTTTATCTTCTAAACTTGAAATAGAAAGTAAATTTTTGTGCAAACCTGGAACAAATAGAATGTTGTTGAGGTGAATGTTGTTTCCATCTTCGAGTTTTATGGAAGTTGATCCAATGCCTTTCACCGGATAGCTTTTGTTGTCTCCAAGTTACACAGAGTAAGCGGATTTCCTTGATGAGTTTCCTCATTGTAGAGGAGATCTTCATGATGCCCTTAGGGAACCAAAGCTCTGAAACCATCTTGAGAATTCAATAGGGCAATGAATATGTTAATTCTCTTAGGTTGATAATTGTTTGTGTTACCTTTTACTTATTAACTTTGTTTGTTGTTATTCCAATGTGCAATACATCAAACAACTACCAAAACAATAAGAATAGTGACACAGTATATAGGCTGCATGCCAGCTCCAAAACCCCTCCTCTTGAGGGGAAAACCCGTAAATCTCTTCTTATCTTTCAAATCTTTCAATTGACAAATACCATGACCTAGACTCAAACAAATACCCTCCAAGGTCAAGTTTACCACGACCTTCAACTACAATATCTTCGACCTCCCATAGATCCAAAATTCTGCTCCCCAATAACAACTGTAATTGTTGTTGCTTCTCTAGGAGACTTCGATCTCCCTCTATTAACCTTCCTCTTGACTTCACTTGCTTTTACTTGAGTCCTAGGGCTAGTAAGATGCCCTAAGAGACCTTCAATTGTCTTCCCTTCTCTTCTACTTCCAAAATCGAACCCCACAAGATCCAGCATAGAAACCCTACCTTTGATCTTCCCAAAAGAATAGATAAGTCCCAAACTTCCTTCTTTGACTTCTCCTTCTTCTACTTCTTCGCATAAGAGATGAGAGAGTGAGTTATCCAAATGGAGGACGAGTTCCTCTTATATATAGGCTTCCTCAAGGGTGGACGTGGCTCTTCATGTAGGCCGACTTGATCTTGGAGGTATTTTGACATTTTCAAGACAAAATAATTTTTTCTTTACAATTTACAACGTGCCCATAGGGTCTTCCATATATGATAATGACTCTTATACTTAGGACAAATCCTAGAAGCACTCAATGGGTGCTTGACCTATAAAATAAAAGAACTTGAGCATGAAATCCATGCTCCAATAATAATGATAATTTCTTTTTCATTTTATATTTACAAGAATACATTTCATACTTATGAACACTGAACCTAGCTACACATTTTTCAACACTCCCTCTTAACTAGGGGGTATTCATCAGAGGTACATGGTCATTCTCAATCCGAAGAGATCTCATAAGAGTCGGATTTGTAACCCATCTGTCTAGCATCATATTAACCAAAATTGTCACATAGCAAGGCCTTGACTAACAACTCTATCTCTCCACAAGATGAAAGCACAATGCTGGCGAGACCAATGATGTATAGACACCATCATCATTGTCTCCCAAGGTACATACTCCACCCGGGTGTTCATAAAGTATGACCTCCCATTAGAGTATTCTTATCTTGGGTAGCTAATCCTCAAAGAATATCGGTCAATGACTACTCTAGTACTGAATGCTAGATGGTTACCCAATCCTCCATTCTTTCTTCCCAAGTGAAGACAAGAATGTAGTGCCTCTCTCTCCCTCTCAATTAGGGAGGACAAATCCACAAAACCAAGCTTGTCCCTTAAGCATACAAGGTTCTTGTTCGGAAGTGATATTGTCAATATGTCAGCTACCTGTTCATCAGTGGAGATATACCGTAGCTGCAAGACACCATTTTGTTCTAGCTCTCGAATATAGTGATACTTGTTGTTGATGTGCTTTGTCTTTCCATGAAACACTGGATCCTCAGACAAACAAATGCAATTGGTGTTATCACAAAGTATCACTGTAGGGTTCATCGATCCTTCAAACAAGTCGGATAACAACTTCCTTAACCGTACTGCTTCTTTGCTTACTTCACATACTGCAACATATTCAGCGTCAACGCTACTCAAAGCAACAATGTCTTGCTTTTTGCTCATCCATGAGACCATGGAGGATCCTAAACTGAAACATCCTCCCCTAGTGCCTTTACCATCCTGTTCACTGCCTCCCGAGTCAGAATCTGTATATCGAATCAATTGGACGTCATTCTTTCTATCACATTTCAAACAATAATTGATTGTTCCTCGCAGATATCTCAGAATATGCTTTGCTGCTATCCAATGATCATGCTTCGACTCCACTTGGAATTGACTGAGTACATTTACTGCAAAACATATGTCAGGTCGAGTATTCACCAAGTACATCAATGAACCAATGAGTTGTCTATATCTGGAAGGATCCACAGGGCTTGATTCAAAACTCCTTAGTCTCTTCAAGTTTGTGATCATTAGAGTGGTCATAGGTTTACGGTCGATTGTGTCGAACTTCTTTAGTATCTCGATCGCATACTTTCCTTTACCTACATAGACTTCATTCGGTCCTTGCCAGACTTCTAGTCCCAAATAGTAATGCATCAACCCGAGATCCTTCATGTCAAATTCCACTGCTAGTTGCTTCTTACATTCTTCAATTCGACCTTCTACACCTATCAAGAGAAGATCATCTACATACAAAAGAATGATTACATGTTTTCCATCTACAACGTTGATATAAAGGTTTGGATTAGCAGAATTTTTTGTGAAGCTTATTCTTTGCGGGTATGCATCCATTTTGTTCAATGCTTTCATTCTCTCCCATACAAAACTAATGAATTGCCCATTCAGTTTGCCTACCTATACACTTTTAAGTCTTTGGGTGTACAAACCCTTTAACAACAATGACAACATTGGGGAGAGTGAAATCACAATAAGATTACCTGAACATCTATTCTCGCAAGTATGGAAATACAACTTTCCAAAATTTGTGTGCAACAATCATCTTGTATTTTCGCTTACAACATCAGTTGTAACAAGTGTTGAAACTTCTAAGTATTACCCATTAGAAATTTTATCTGTATTCTATGGTTTATTTCGCCTACTTGTTTAATTATTAACAAGTTATTTAACCATATAAACATTGAAATAAACACAATACAGTCTCAACCATCTACAGATAAAAGCTTAAAGAAATAGACAAACACACAAGTGACACCGTTATTTTTGGACAATCGTCTCCGGAGAAACCCAATGTAGGAAAACCGGTGCAACAATTCTGAGGGTTATATTATTATGCAATCTTTCTGAGTACAACTGAGTGCCAAACTAGCTCACTCGACAGAGAAAATAATCTGGCAGTAATACCTCTCTATTCTGAAGTAGATATTTTGAAAGTCTGCCCCACGAAACCCTCTCCAGCACAATCTGAGGCTCTGCGTCAGCCCTCCTGGCCTTTGTGTCAGCGTGAAACCCTCTACGTTAGCCCTCTAAGGCTCTGTGCAGCCTCTCTGGCTCTCTGCGTCACTCCTGCAGCCTCTGCATGGATGATGCAGGCCCTTCTGGCCTCTGTGCAGTCCTTGCTAGCCTTTGCGTGGCTCCTTCTAGCTCTGTGTCTGCCTCTCTACCTCTACGTTGGTCTTCCGACACTATCTCTGCCTCTCTACCTCTGTGATGGTCTTCCAACACTATCTCTGCCTCTCTACCTCTGCGCTGGTCTTCCGACACTATCTTTGCCTCTTTGCGTCTCTGCCTTGTACTCACTGCCCCTCACTACAACTCTAATCATTGATTCGATTTCTCTTGGCAAACCCTGCTCTAGAAAATTGAATGACCGATCACTCTCGTGTGTTCTCCAACTGACCCTCAAGCCTCCTCTTATACTTTCCCTGTTGGTCCTTCAACGACCGAGATTACATCTCTAATCAATGACTAAAATTAGATTTGGCCTGATCCATGTCTTTTAGAACCTTCTAACCCAATTTTATATTAATACCCATTAATATTTTATTTTTCCTAAGTTTAGACTTAGGAACTTGGTTAAAATATTAATTATTTTAATATCTCCTTAACCGGGTAGAATCTACCCAAACCATTTCTGGGTCTTGGAGATCTCATGTGCTTTAGCCTCTCCACCAATTCTCATGGCTAGAGCACATCCGATGCTACTCCAAATCAACAAAAAGAACCCAAAGTTCACCAAAATATTTACAATGTGTGGGTGCTTGATCTAAGAGACTTCGACATTCATTGGAAGAGACTCCCAAGGTTGCCAAAGTTGGGGAATTTTGTGTACGCTTCCACTTCTTTAAATGGATATGGGAGCAGCTATATATGGCAGCGAGAACGTAGTGATTGCTCAAGGGCAGAGGGTTGGAAACTCAGCTGATTGAGCAGCATTTTAACCATGACCAAGATCCCCAATCATGTTTCTATGAAAATTACTTTGGAGCTGAAGAAGCTACTAGTAGATAACAATCTTCTAGATGTATCCCATTCATATCTAGAAGCTAATTTATTTACTCATGGAACGACGTGGGTATGGGTTGGAGTGCATCAATAAATACAAGGTGAAGACTAGGTTTCATCATCAGAGAGTACCAATTGTAATACTTGTTTGTCATCAAACAGTTCTACCTCAAAAATAGATAATGGTATCCATGAACAATTAGAACAAAATAAGGGCACCAGGCTAGTTTTAGATGAAGACGATGAAGAAGAGGATTCCACGATTGAATTTGGGGTGTCCGACACACAATTATTGAATAAAGAATTTGAATGGCCTAGGGAACTAAATTTAGGTGATGCAAGGTTGGAGTTTAATCCACATGTGGGATCTTGATTTTTCTGAATTGTTGGGTCTTGATAATGGAGTCCCCATCCAAGTTCAGGTTAGGAAGCGAGGCAAAAAGCCTTGGGCCGTGGCACTTGAAGACAATGAGAGGCCACTAGATTCAAGCAATGTAGGGTTGGAGATTAACCCTAGTACGGAGCTTGAAGACAAAAAAAGCAAATTGCCAATTGAGGTGGGTCTTGATACTGGAGTATCCATCCAGGTTTGGAAGCGGGGTAGGAAGCCCCAGACATTGTTATATGAAGGAGATGAGGGTGGTGAAAAGAAGAGACGACGAAAACCCAAGCTCAAAAAGGAACATCAGGCTAAAGAGAATGAAATGCAAGCACCAGCAGATAGAAATGGGAGTTTGAATTGCCATCAGTGTAAAAGAAAAGACAAAGGCACTGTGGTCAACTATTGAACATGCCCAAAGCAGTAGTGTCTTATATGCATTGCAAAATGGTACCCTTTGTTAACAGAAGAAAATTTTTCCGAGAGTTGTCATGCTTGTAGGGGAGCTTGTAAATGTAGAGATTGTTTACAGCAAAATCCCGAGGTCAAAGTGGAGGAGTTGAGCATAGATAGTAGGGTCCATTTTTAACTTTTTGCCAGAACATGATTCGTAGTGGCCTTTCTGTCATCACTAAGATTCATGATGAGAAAATACTGAACAAGAGGTTGAGGTTTGTTGTTGCCCGGATTGTACAGGCACCGTGACAATGCTCAAGATGGGGGTTGTCACTCTGATCCACGCCCATTCCATTCTTGTTGTCTCCCAACAACAGACTATTGGGGCTAGTCCCTATGGAATGAGATGAAGGAAAACAAGTTGGAAACCAACTTGTTTGGGAGACACGGATGAGTGGCCTAGCCAATTGGTTAAATTTGAGCAAGATTATAAATTAGATTAGATTTTAAGTATGAGACCTATGCCTTATAAATTAGATTAGATTTTAAGTATGAGACTAGTGCCTTAATGGAGTCACAATCTTTTGCTTATAATAAATTGGAACCAAATGACCAGATGAACACTTGCTGCTTAAGATGATTTACTAACCTGAATGATATGCAAACCTATGACCTATGTGTGATGCAGAGATCTTGGTTATTTTTAGTTAAATGCTTAATCTAAATGTAACCTTCCCTTTAACTATTTTGAAGGTGGGCTCAAAGGAAAGTTGTGGGAAAGAGGCCAACAGGAAACAGGCTAAGCTTGATTAACGATACCTTTTGTTGTGCTTCTATCACCCGATACCTCCAGCGTTGCAGAGACTATGGCTCTAATGACTGCAAGGTCACCATGTTAACGACCAAAGAGTTGCCGAGGCCACTCAAGCTAAGTGAGAAGGGTTGCCCTATATCTCTATCAACTTAGCTTATGCTAGGAGGTAAATTATTAATGCAATCTAAATATAGTATGCTTATGCAAGAGATTATAGGTGAGATTATCTTGAGTTAAGATTGCTTAAGTTAATTAAATACTTATGTGAAATTTGTCTTAATGCAAGCGTACTTAACAATGTCGTGAGACAATCTTAAACAAGGTAATTGCTAAGAGATACAAGTGTAAATTTCAAGTAACCAACTTATCCACCAATGATTATTAACACTAGATTATGCCAATTAACAAGATCAATTTTCAGTTTCTCAGTGCAAATATGAGATAAGCCAATTTCAGATCTTATGACAATTTATATTAGCAGCGAAAATTTAGAAAATTCAGACTTAATCAACGTTATAACAACAGTGAGGAAACCACTGCAATTCATGAAATTTGCCTTAGACATAAAACAAAGAAATTTTCAGTGACCAACAAATGTAAATTAACTTATTTAGCCCACTTTGTGATGATGTATTCAATGATATTTCATATCTGATTGTTAGTTTACAGTAGTAAACAACCACAGATCAACAAGCGAAAACTGTAAAAACTAGATGGTCAATATGCCCAAAAATAGTAAAAAATGCAATAGAAGTCAAAAGTTTCAACTTTTGGAGCTTTAAGGAAGTGATTCAGAAATTTCAGAACTGATAAATTAATCACAAGTTACAACAATAAATTAGTCACAAATCAACAAACTAAAAATATTGAATATGTTGCCCAAAATGTCTAAAAATAATAAGTTTTTTGTCAGAAACTTTCAAATTTTTTGATCCTTATAGAGTATATGCTTCAAAAATATTTCAAACTTCAATTTCAGAGTTATGCAGTAAATTTCAGGAAACTAAAATGTTAGATCTAGGTCAAATTAAAGATGCCCAAATGGCCAAAACTTGTGAAAGTTTTGTTTTTGCAATTCTAATCGATTTTGGCCAATTAAAATGTGATTTTAGGGCTTAGATATCAGTGATTTGACTATTGTAATGAAACTGAAGCAAAACAAGGGTTTAGAGATCAAACCCTAAGTCCAAGGGCTTGAAGATCCCACAGTTGAAATTCGTTGAAATTTTGGGATCTTGTTGCCGCTTGAAAAATATGAATTTTGATACCTTAAGCTTGCGAAAGCGTCGAGTATTTAGCCTTAAGACTTCATATCAGGGTTTCAAAGAAGATTAGGCCAAAATAGGCCAAGAAAAGGCAAAACAAGGCTAAGGAAAGCCAATTTGTGGGGATAGAAGGGTTGAAAAGATAGATTGGGGGCTGAAATGGCAAGAGGAGGCCAAAAACTGAAAACTCGTGTCTCGAAATTCTTTTTTTCTTTCGGATCTGAATTTTGTCGTCAAATCTTCAGTAAATGTCCCTGCTAAACTATCTAGAGACTAAATCTTGCCCTCAAGGGCTTAGATCTAGCTCTTCTCTCACTTGATCCTTTGATCCAACCAACAAAAATGAAAATAAAAACACCCAAACCCCAAATATATACAAAATAGATTTAAAACCCCAACCCAAACTAGAAGAATAATTTACAAATAAAATTACAAGATTATTTACAAATTATACAAGTTTTTTTTTTTTTTAAATAGATTTTGAGAAAATATTTTTTATGGTATTTTTCCTTGAAAGAATGGCTAAAACGCTTCAAAAAAATTCATGCTCACTATAGCCCTAGCGAAGATTCAATCCACCTTATAAAAACTAAGGATCCAAACAAAGTAACCCTTGCCCACGGTTTGTGAACTTGGAGACCAAAGATTGAGTACCTGCAAACACTATGTATTATCTCAAAATAATAATCTAAAACACTACATAGGAAGCCCGTAGACAATACATACCACAGATCAACAAACAAGAACACCTCTAGTTGCACCCAAAAGTCTTTTATTATAGTAGAAAAAATAGTTTCCAGCGGGACAATAGTTTACAAAATGCTTTAGCAGCAATTATAGCCAACGATCAAGATGACTAGAGACTCAACTAACTATCTAATCATAGATAAATCCTCCAAATGAAAAAATAACTCCTGGTTTCTTTGATCCTTGTCAAAATAATTTTGCCCATTGATAAACACTTCAAGATCTTTTAATCTTGGCCCTTGATTTTTTTATTTATCATTTAAGTCCATTTTATTGAGCTCAAAATTAATCATTTTGAGTTAATTTCCTAAAAAAATATACTTTGACTTAACCACCAAGGTCCAAGTGTCCATTTTTTTTAATAGACCATATTCCTTTGGTGGAAGACCTTTAAAAATTGATCATTTCAAGACCCACGAATTTTTCCATTTGGAGAATTTCTTTTCCTAAGACAATTTAATTTGACTCTAATTAATTAATTTTTTTGGCTTAAGATTTAATTTTATTTTGCCAGAAAATTAATTAATTTACAAATGAGGGGTTTTAATTATTTTTCCAACCCTTCAATACATAAGATTTTTTATTTACAAGACTCAAAGAGGGAATACACATTTGGCTTAGACCCTCAAAACACATAACCCATCTACGACTCAATATGATCTAGTAGACCAAGTGATTTGTAATAAAATAATTTAGTCAATTAGCTTAACTTATTCCCAAACCACTTTTACATCAGACTCAACTAAAAACACTAGGACTCACCTAATAATCCTACAATAAATTTCACCCTAGCTTTGGGGTTTACGCTGGAGGGAAAAAGCTCTCCTAATTAGCCGTGTCTAAAAACAAAGGTAATCAACGAGGTTAAAAAACCTCCTAAGATGGAATTCATCATCAAGTTATAGGCTTACCTAGGTTGTCACATAGACTCAAGGTTTTACTAAGATCATTTACAATATATGACTAGCAGAATGGGATGACCATGACACATGGGTTGCTGATAGGTGATCCGATCCTGTTGGAAAAAATTGGCACTTCCACTTCCTTGGAATTTTGACAATTTTGAGTGCAACATCTGGCTCCATATGGGGACGCATTGCTTCTATGAAGTAATGTGAGAACCCTAGAATCATGCATCCAAGAAAAAAGAAGTCCATCAAATAGATATCCATTCAACATTTAAATCATATGCATATATAGAAATATATCGCTGGGACAAAAAAATTTACTCTAATAAACTGAAATCTATGTTGCAGGAAACGTGGTATAGAGGTCCGTTTCCGTACGGAAATGGGTACGAAACGCGTTTGGTACGGCCGTGAAACGCGTTTCCGGCCGTATTGCCACGTTTCCCGAAACGGAAACGTGGCTAGTACGGCCGGAAACGCGTTTCAAGGCCGTACAACCCACATTTCCTCATTAACTTCTGTTTTTTTTAATGTGTTTTTTAATTTACTTTTAGGGTATGTTAGTGACTTCTTGTTGTTTCTAGATGCGTGTCTAAAGTTATAAAAGTGAATTTTTGCCCTAGTGTTGATATGCAGTTCATCAGGAAGTTTGAGGGATATGTAGTTCATGGTAATGTTAAATTCTTAAAGTAAAAGTGATATTCTCCTTTATTTTTCATTTTCATCTTTTTACTTAAATTTTTAACATTACCATGAAATGACTCAGGATGTTTGAGAGTGGTTTCCCCCTCATTGGATTTCATATGGAGAAAGTAGAATTTTAGATCTCACTCAAAATCCAGCAGACTTATTTGTTTTCAGGATTTCAGGATTGGAGGGATTGCAATGTCTCCGTTGGATTTTATCATGTACTAGGGTATGGAATTTGTATTTAATCAAGAGAACCAAGCCCTCTATGCAGGGGAAACTCCCAGTAATCAAGGTCATGTAGGGTACTAGGGTATGAAATGTGTATTTAATCAAGAGCACTAAGGTCGTTCGAATATGTAGGAGGAAACTCCCAATACAACAGTGGTCGTTCTAAAGAATGGGATGTGGATGCAGAAAATCCTGATTTGGATCTCTCTCTCGCAGCCTTATAGTCTTTATTGTACTTGCAGCTTCATATATTAATATAAATAAAGGTTGATTTTGAGATTTGGATATATAATAAAGGTTGCTTTTGGATATTCCGATATTTTTATTTTCATTATGTGATCATTCATGAGTAAATTTGATGTAAATTAAATCTTAATGTTTAAGTGTAATAAACTATAATGTATCATTTATGCTTTATGATTGCACATATATATAT
>APFE031132290.1:51723-102706 GCA_000404065.3 Pinus taeda
ATTTGGGGAGGTCGCGTTTCGTATCGCTTCCTGTTTCGGAAACTCGTACCCGTTTCCCCGTTTCATGCAACTTAGACTGAAATGTAAACGACATAATATAAATGTTGAAAGTAAAGCTATGTAACTGACATGAAATAATAGGGAATAGGGTTAGATATATTATACAAAATGATGCCTTATGGCACCATATGTCATCAACATGGTGCATACTGAGCATCTGTTGACTCCCCAGCAAATCTGTGGGATGCTTCTCGTGTTGAAGAATCTAGGGCGATTAGTATTAGTAGGATTCTTCTAGGCTTGATAACAATTTGTGAAGTGATTTTACAATTTATCTTAGCTTGATCTTCTTCTTATTATTAGTGTGTGTTTTCCTTACTTCATTAAGCAATTACCAAAAACACAAGATGTTGGCTCTTAGCCAGGGCAAAACTTCTCCCACCTAGAGAAGAAAACCCTTCTGCAAATATCTGTTATTGAAGCCTTGATTGACAAATTCCAAACATTGGACCCTTAAATTCGGTATGCTTCCAAGACCTTGTCATTACTCCTTTTAGCCCTTTACAATAAGCTTCTTTTCAGCCTTCCTTAGACTCCTTTTGATCCTTCTCTGTACCCACTTGATGCACCATGTCAAGCTCTCCTTCTTACTGTGGAAACCTTCCTTCATACTCTATATATTTTTCGGCCTCTTCTAGGAATATCTGAGACTGGTATTGTCTCTCTTTTGCAGTCCCTTACTTCTTGTTGTATGGTCCTTGTTTTCATACTTCCTTTCAACTCTAGATAGCAAACCCTTTATTGTTCTTTTCTTGAAGTGAACTTCGATCCTTTACAATTCTCTTTACTGAAGTGAACTTCAGCTTATTTCAGAGATACGAGTCCAGTACAGACCCAAACTAGAACGAGCTTATTACTATGTTATATTTCTCTCTGATCTTTGTTGAATTGCCTCTTCCTAATGCACCGAAACGTTGACTTCTTCTCGCACTTGATCTCAGAGCCTGACTGAATTGATTTCTCCAATTGAAGACACTGTTCCTTCTTTATATAGGGTCTGTCTCCCTCTTTTAATCTGACTAGTCTTCTGTGGGTAGGTTGACTTCATCAAGGGGCATATTCAATCATACTTGAGCCCACTTCTTATGGAGCTTCTCGACAAGGTCCTGGAGCATACAATTACTTCAATAGATTGTTCTTTTCAAGTGTAACAAAACTTCCTATGACTCTAAAATATATTTATGACTAGATGGCGAATCCCTAAAGACATCAAGAAGAAGTCTTTGACCTATGAAAACTTCTTTCTCATGAAACCCATGAGGCAAGCTTTACAAAAATTCATTTTATCATCTCTGTCTTTTCATTACATACATAATTATTTAGTCAATATGAAGACCGAACCTAGTTACACTTTCTTCAACACTCCCTCTTAACAAGGGAGGGATTCAATAGTCATTTCAAGGTGTTTTGATATTTTCAATCTAAGGAAATCACATAAGAGAAATCAAATTGACAATCCAGAGTAACCAACATTGTTTCCACAACAAGGCCTTGACTGACAACTCTCTTATAAGATCAGAGCACAACATTGGCGAGATCAATGACTATGACACCTTCATCATTGTCTCTCAAGGTACATACCCACCTGGGTGTTCATTGAGTATGACGTTCTAGGACTATTCTTATCTTGGGTTCCCACTCCTCAAAGAATATCGGTCCTCTTGCCTACTCTTATCTTGGATGCCCTACACATCCTCAAAGAGCATTGGATGCTAGATGATTACCCAATCCTCCGTTCTTTCTTCCCAGGTGAAGACAAGAATGATGTGTCTATCATGTGTTTGCATTTCCATTCATGGCCTTCATCTAGACTTATTGCGGTTAGTCCTGGTCTAGTGCATGACACATGAAATAGAAAAACACAATTGTCACTCTTTTGTAATCAGGGGTGATTTAATTCTGTTAAAATTGGCAACTAAGGCCAAACTCCACATGGGTCATCTTATTTATGACAACTGATATTTTTCTTGTATTCCTCTTTCTGAGAAGTGTAGGATTGATCTAAAGATCATCTTTTTCCAACATGTACAAATGAAGTTATGAATTTATTTTGATTATGGTCAAATTATCAAGGTCGGCCTCTTCTATATGTCAGCTCACCTAATCCAATAGTCACGTCTCTTGACCCCCACCAATTAGTATATATAGAGGTGCCTTTCTCCCTCACTAAAGACACATCCAAAGAGCAATACAAGGCAACGTAGAAGGAGAAGGAAGCTCGTTCAAGGAAGAGAAGGGTCTCTGTTTTAGGGCCACAAGCTAGGGCAACTTCAGCGAGGAAGGGAAGGATGTTAGGGTCATTCTCATGACTGTTTTGAAGTACAAATAAACCAGCATTGAGGCCACTTTACAGGGGACTATTTCTGGGCTGTTTGTGAGGGTTTTTGTGGCAAGGTACAACTCTGTTTTGGGCAGCGGATTGCACAGGTGACAGGAGACATTGCAGGTAGGCTGAGCCTCAATAGTGGGATGTTGGGTGAGTATAGGGGCTGGTTTTAGCCCTATATTCCAGTGTTTGACAGCAGCAAGGAAGGGAGAATATGCCGCAGCTATAGGAGGCTTGTTGAGGGCATTTGTGTGGGTCTGTTGTGGAGACAAAAGCTACAGCAAGTTGCTGAGCTAGGCCGCAGGCCATAGCCAGCAAATTGAGGCTGTTCTAGGTGCTTTGTTGAGGGTTATTTAGCCAGCAAGGAGGAACATGATGGTGGAAGGGTCTCACCTTGGAGAGTCGCAGCCCTACAAGCTTGAAGTGCTGAATGTTGTGAAGGTTTTAGGGCTGACATATTTCTGTGTTTGTGCCCTAACCAGTATACAGAATTGCAGTATAGAAATCTTCAGCCCTTGGTGCTAGAATTTCAATTTCATTGAGTCAACCTCTTGGTTAAGAACTTTGATGTCAGATCTCCTATTTGGCAAGTCAGTATTGACTTTAAATCATTGTACTCTATCTCTCTCTCTCTCTCTCTGCTGAACTATTGAAGAATATGTAACAAGAATTGATCAAGGGTTTCCCCACATTGGGGTTTGTCCCTAGGTGGTGCCACATCTTGTGTCCTCTTGTCATGGCTTGTCTTCCACTATTTATGTTTATGTTCTATCTGCATTTTACTATCATGTTGATATGATTTCTAATTTGGATATGGATATTGGGCTAATAGAGAAAATGAAGTAAAATTGCTCTAAAGCATAGATGATAGAACATGTCATTGTTTCACAAATTAACATGGTATCAGAGCGCAGGCGAGGACAAGCCCAAGTAAGAATGCAATCACTAAGAAGTTTGCAGGGCGAAGTATTGTTATCTAGACTATGGAGGATGTAGATCAGAGTAGCAGGATATTCTTCAGATCTTTCTGTTGCTACAGTCTTAGGATGCTGATTGATGGTTCAGATCTCAACCACTGTCAGACATTTGAGGTTGCCAGACCAACATTTAATGTTGTTATTCAATGTTACATGGAAATATATGATATTGGAAGTTACTTACTCGTTCCTGTGATGCCAATACAATCTTATATGAATATGTGATGCTGATACAATCTTAATGACAGTGATATCTTTGTTTCATATGACAGAGATTTGTTTTACATACTCTGCAGTGTGGACGGACCCTGTATTCAAATATTGTTCAGACCTTGTGTGAAGTTGAAGGTTGAATACCATTAGATCAAGTTGGTTCGGAGACTGCCTTTAAACCCATTTCTCATTAGTTATGAGATTTTCGAATTAGCCTAAGGCTTCTCTGCAAGCAAGAAAGGAATCTCTCTCGAGTGCATACTTAAGGCACTACAACAATCTTACTGGTCACAAGTCTTGCATTAGAGCATAGGAATCTCGCTTGGGCTGAATCTATCATTATGACATGTCCTCGCATTAGAGAAATCTCTCATCTGTCTATCATTTTGTTTCAGGTCTATGCTTGCTACAGGACATCATTGATGACCATACTGTGCTTCAGGATTATGCTCTCAGAACTGTTCTCCTCTTGCTTTAAGACTTTCACTCTTGATAAAATTGGTATCTTTGCCTCATATATTATGTCATGTCCCATGACCTCGGATTTTTCTATAATGGCATCTGCTCTTGATGGTCCCTCAGTATGGGCATCAATTCTTTCACCTGGATCATGCATGGTTCTTCTACGACACAACACATAAAGTATTCCTATGATTTGATCGGGGTGAATCAAGTTTAAACTTTAAAGTAAGTATGATTATCATCTATACTCAGCTATAAAGGAATCGATTCACAAGTTCTCTGCAATTGTACGTATGGCAATGTGACAGAGATATATGGCATTGATACTTATTCATCTAATTGTTTCTCCGAGATCATCTTACTATTGACATACAGTTCCTCTATGAATAGTAGTGGTATGATAAATCAATATCGGAGTGAGCATTTTGATATGACACTGTAGAAGTGTATATGTCTCTGTGTGAGATCCAAGACTTGTACATTCTTCAATTTGAATGTCAGTTGATCCATGCTGTGGTAGAAGCATGGAATCAATCCTCATTCAGCTTTAAGAATCTTCTATTAGGAAGTTTTAAGTAGCGGAGCTGAGATTCTGCTAAAGTCATGATCCTCCTGGAAATCTGAAGCTATCTTAAACCTCACAGGTTATTTGTGACATCAGCTCTGCTATGTGAGCTCAATATTTTTTTCGGCATTGTGTAAACCCTGTAACAGTGTTGTTCATAATCGAATTTGTGAACAAGACTGATGTAAACAAGGATATCTGATCTTTTGAAGAAGCTACATTGGATGTTGGCATCAGTAAGCCAGAGTAGGCTGCAACTCTTAACCTACTCCATTAGCCCTGTTTGCTTGCTGTCCCACATACCCTACAAATGCACCAACTCTATATTCTGGTGACTCTGTTTATGGTCTGTCTGAAACACATGCCTTCTTGCAATAATAGCTACATTATATTGAGCCCTCCTAGCTATTGTTAAAGATGGTAGCCTTAAAACGCACTCACATGCAAACAGAGAAATCCTATGTTGGGAAGCCTCCCTTTAGGTGACCTGTATTCATCTAAGAAGAGTGGGAAGTGGGAACCTAGGTGACAGTGGTTTCCTTTCAGAGTTTTCTTTGTTTTATCCTGTGTTTACCTTGCATATCCAGTGAGGCTAATCGAGCAGTAACACCTCGCACTGCTGTAGGAAAAATATGTTTGTCTGGGAAACAGTGATTTATAATTCCAAATGACCGTGACAATAAATACTGAAATTATATGTTGAAAGGATCTATGATATTATTCTCACATTTACTTTTTCACCAATTTACAGGGTGATATGCGTGCGTTAGAGGACTTGACATATGAAAAGAGGCGGGAATTTATATCCAAGCATATGCTGCCCACAGATGTGCCTTTAGTTTCATTCCACACAGAAGTTAGTATAGCTCCTGGAGTCATGGCTACCATGTCCCATATAGCACATGCAGAACTTCCATGGTTTTCTCTACCATCTACCAACACAAACTCTGAGGAGGCAGCTAGTCAAAGGACAAAGGTTCCTGTTGCTGTTCCTGTCGCAGCAGCCATGGCTATGTGTGCAATGCATCTTCAGCTAAGATATGGTGAGAAAAGTGATGGCCTTGTTACTAGGAAGGATGCAGAGGTTCCTGGATCTGTAGTTGTACGACCAGACAGAAAGCTAGATCATGCATGGATGGTCTATTCTTCCTTGAAAAAGGATACCACAGAATCTAATGCATCCCAGATGTGTGAAGCTTTATTGGCTTTGCTTGTAGAGATTGGTCAGAGAAAGAGTGGATCTGTTGCAGATAAATTTGTAAAATGAACTTTGAGTTAAAAGTGTTGCTGTCGTTATTATCAAATGCTTTAATGTGACACTATTATGCCCATGATTTTTTAATATACTCAATGTTCATCCTTCTCTTGTCGCTGTTGAATTGTATTTTGAATAAGGTCCTCTTCTTAGTTTGTAAAAGAAATTATAGTTGCTTTGTCTGGTCAGTTTTTGTAGTTTTGCTATTATCTCATCCTCAGGGTGACTACTAATCTTTGGCAATACATTATTGCTATTGCCTCTATCATATCTGGACTCTATTTCATCCATTCTTTGTATGTGATCCTTCTTCAATGCTATATTCTTAGAGTAAAATAAGGTCAGTGCTGGGCCGGGCTCAAGAATATAGTAGCCCAATAACTGTTGTCCATTTGAATAATTGGAGACAACTTATATTAACAGTGACCTGATTTTTGTCATTTGAATTACTGACAGATTAGTTTTCTTTAATAACTGCTTGATTGGGAAAAGCTAAAGTAGTATTTACGAAATTTCCAATTATATTTGCCTATTCATTACCATAGGGAGTGTTTCAACAGAACTGAACCTCGGGTGAGGCTGTTTAAAAGCAAAAGAACTGTCACCTCCTGAGCTCCTCTTACTTTGGGTTGGTTCTCACCAACACGAGGGGGGTATCCCTATCACCTGTTTATGACGTGCAGATTGAATCAGTGAGTAAAAAAGATCAGCAAGTAGGTAAAACACCAAGAAGATTACGTTAACAACTTTAGGGAAAGATCTGGAAACCAGTGCCTTCCATCGGGTCATAGGGTCGAATAAGAGCTAGAGCAAATGCTGTTTGAAGGCAGAGAATTCAAGTGAGTCATCCATGTTAGAGGAATCTTACTGGGTCACAATGTTTTGAGCCATACAACAAATACCTAGACAAAACCCTATCCTAGTTATTGAAACCTAATTGTAGACAAATTCTTACCTTGCAAATTTTTGGCGTCAAGGATAAGCACATAATAATCTCAGTGGAACCAGAGGAGGGAAATACAGTATTATGAAATTAACTTAACTGGATTAAACAAGAGAGTTGTAATCATTCATTAGCAGTGAACAATAAATACATGAGAAGATAAATAATTTTAGACCAAGTACTCGAGCTTTATTTATACCTGAGTTTTAGGCAGTTACAAGTATATCATATTCTGATTCTCTACTTCAGTGATCGAATCCTCCAGTATCCAACCTCCATACAATAGAAACCCACCACTAGATAACCTTCTTATCCTCGCATTATTCACTTGTCTGGTAGCTAACATTTCTGATGTATGCACTGTGCATACGGCCTCACAATGAAATGTGACATCCTGAAGGTCTTGTTTGCATTATTGCATGTTTCACAAGCCACTGCTACCATTAAATGATAACAAGCACTGTTGTTTACTTTGCTGCAAGAACTGTTGTTTAACTTACTGAATGGAGAGGCCTACAGATACATCAAGAGTGAACTCTCCTCTATGCCACTTTGAACTAAATCCTGAAGATGAGCAAGACCTTGTGAACTCTCCTCTATGCCACTTTGAACTAAATCCTGAATATGAGCAAGACCTTGTGAACTCTCCTCTATGCCACTTTGAACTGAATCCTGAAGATGAGCAAGACCTCATAGAAATAGTGATTATCTAGAAACCAGTGAACAAGCTTGCTCTCCACCCAAATTACACATCAATTTCAAGTTGTGAAACTTCTTGTATGAGTCAACTGAGAGTTTACATGAATAGCTTTGGAGTGAAATTCAAATGCATGATAATATATCCACCAGTACAAAATAACAAAATCTTCGTCTACCACACATTGGTTGACATTACCAAAGATAATACAATACTATTGTTTAGATATAAAGTACCTCCCATAAGTGCTCCCTAATCCTTTTGTTGTCACACAGAATGTTTAGGCACCGCAACAACGGCTCAGATCAGGGGCTATGACACTGATCCCCAATCTCTCCGTTTGAGTTGTCTCCCAACAGCAAACGAAGGGGGGTAGACTCTATGGAAATGGAATGAAGGGAGATTAGTTGAGAATCTGAGAGACACAGCTAAGCAACCAATGCTTGTTTTAGGTTGCGCAAGATTTTAAGGATTCGAAATGATTTGAAGAAAGTGATACTAATGCCTTGTGGAGTCAACTATCTTGCGAAGGAAATAAGGTCCAAGTAAAGGTTGGGAAACCATTGCTAAATAACTTGACTGTCTTATATGCAAATGCAAAACTTAAAACTATGTGAAATGCAGGTACTTGGTTATTTTAGTTAAATGAGGGCCTAAAATTATTTTTGAATTGTATTGAATGATATTTAACTTAAGGCTCAAAAAAATGGTGATCTTAATGCGAAAACAAGTACTTATATCAATGTTGTAAAATGTAAAATCTGCACATCACTTAAATGTACAATAGGACTAAAATGTAAAATGCTGAAAATAAAACACTTTAAATTCAAAAATCCATTTGTATAACGTACTCAATCAAAGATCATCAAATGCATAAGTAAAACTAGGTTAATCTTTCTTGAATGAGCATGTGAAAACAAATGTACTTCAGAAATAAAACTAAGTTTTTAAACTCATCAACGAAATATCAACCTAGTAATTTGCTCTTAAATGAAATGTTTATGGCAACAATATATTCCAAAACAGTAGTCTTGTAACCATGCAATATTCAATTTTTCTATGTATAACAGCGAAAACTTTTAAATGACAAGCTGATAACTACAATTCAGAAAATTTATGAGTTTAATTATTTCTGATCTACTAATGCATTTGATCTAAAAAACTCATAAATAAATTACAGAACAATAGTGAAACAATGTTCAAAACTTTGTCAATTAGCATGAAAAAGTTACTAAAAATAATTTTTATCTCTGCAATGTACAACAATAAAAGATGTAAATTATATTTGTTGCTAAACTCTAGCGAATTTCAAATATATGCTAGTATTGTCCTTGCTTTCAATTAGATAAATGAAATGAGGAAAGGTTAGAGGGTGTGCACCAGTCAGCGCTTGGGGGATTGAAGCTATTTGGAGATATTTTACTCAAAACACTGAAAATCATCCAATTCCAAATACCAAGTTTCAGAAGGAAAAAAATTATTAAAAAATTTGTTAAATTTTTTAGGGAAATTTAAGAAAAAATTTAGGAATTTTTTTTTTTGGTGAGGGGAGGCTTGAGGGTGGAATGATAGAGCTGAAGGGGGGGCGAGAGTGAGGAGAATGGGAAGGCTGAGATGAGGTGTTGAGAGGGAGGTCGAAAGGGCAAGCGAGGGAGGTGGCCAAGATGAGGTGTTGAGAGGGAGGTCAAAAGGGCAACAAGGGAGGTGGCCGAGAGTGAGGGTTGTAAGGCTGGAGGGATAAGGAGGGGGGATTGTGAGGAGATGAGGGAGAAGTGAGGAGGGCCGAGGGTGAGGAGGAATAGGCAAGCCGAGAAGGGAGAGGAAAAACGGAGGAGAGAGGAGAGGTGAGGGAGCAAGCCATGAGGCAGCAAGGGACAAGGGAGCAAGTCAAGAAGAAATGGAGAGGAAGCGAAGGAGAAGAAGGGAAATCGAGAGGAGAAGAGGGGAGGGTGAAAATGAAGGGAGACCGAGAATGGAGAGGGGAGGCTAAGAAGGAGCTGGAGATGACCAACACAGGGCCTCAAGGCCCTAAAAAATTTACCCATGATCCTCTTGAATTCTATCTTTAACTTGCAAACAAAATGGGGATGCCCTCCAGGGCCTAGATTTGTCTCCAAAATCCACAAAATTTGCCTGCAATGTTCTGATTCGTTCTTGCACAAACAAAAGATAGCGAACCCCAAAACATGTATATACAAAAATATGAAATACCCATAACCCGAATGAATTAGAAATTTGATATTTGCAAATCTATAATAATATTCTATAGATATAGCAGATATGCAAATCAAATCCTTCTATTAGCTAGATTTAAACAAATGTTGCACAAATTTAGAAATAAATTTGAAATTTTAAGAGGCACAAGCCCAAGGAAAACCTTGCAAGTAAAGTATTCTATAAAATGATTTCAGAAATTAAAAAGACAGTGGGCTCTTTAGATTTTGTAAATTAAGAGTCAATTGGTCTAGTTGATGACTTCCCCGAACGCCTAAATCTTGAATGATAACTTTTGTACACTTAGCTCTGATTGTTAGATTAATAGAGATTTAAAAATAATCATAAAATCATCAAGAAATAGAGATAGTTGCTACTTTTATCAAATCAAAATGATATTCTAAAAACCCAGAAATTTGTGTAAGACACCTGCACGAAGAAATAAAAAATGAAATTATTTTAACATCCACGAGGCTAAAGATAGCTTATGGGACAGATTGTTTTTTCATTTGCTTGATGTATTCGGCCCTTTTTCTATGAAGCTTCACAATAAATGCTCTCAGCGTCTCGACAAACCCCTCACTAAATAGATTATCCAAAAAGCTAGTTGCCAACATATTTGTATAATTTTACATGTTGTCTTTGAAGGCCTCACATTCTAAAATGAAATGCTTTTTTGCTTCCACTTTCCCAGAAGAACAAAAAATGCATACTCTTTCCTCCCACACTTCTTTTGGCCTTTTCTAGCCCTCTGTTTCATAACAGAATTGATGAGAATTAGTCCTTAACTGAGAAATAAGAATTTTGGCTCTCCAAGAGATATTGGCCTCTATGTATACTTTTGGTTGATGACTATGAGTGGGATTAAACACTTCAATATAGTATTTTTTCTTTCTTCCTAGCTCCTTATCCCAAATATGTTTGTGGAACTTATCCATAACAAAAGCTTTTATCTCTTTGTTGTTTATGGAACACTTGTTCAATCAAATAGCCCATTTACTAAACCATTTGTTATCTTGTTGCATCTAAGTTTTCTTTCTATTGCACAATCTATCATTAAAAGCAACCTTAGACCATCTACCCTCTTCCATTTGCTCAATTTTTTTAAATACCTTATGACTCGCACCATAACAATTACTTCAATAGGAGTAGCCCCTGTTTCACTTAACAAGATAGCATAAGGAACTACCTTTTAATCTTGAACTTGTTTGTAATCGAAAGCTTCTGAATTTTCTCAATTTGTCTCCACTGCATGTTGGATGTACTACTAGCCCATAGTTCACAACCATAGAGAATCATCGGAATCACTAGAAGCCCAAAAAGAGTTTAAGTGGTTTTCCAGTTCCATAACTCTGCCTCTCTACACTTATTTTGAAAAGCATAAAATACTTTACAACCCCCCAAAGTTCGTTTCTTTCTACAACCATCCCAGCTTAGATTTTTGTTGAAGTCAATTATGAGGTATTTGTAATCCGTAACTTCTTCCAGAATGTTGCCTTCAAAGTAGAACTTATGTTGGTTATGTTTTCTTTTTTTAGAGAAACCACTACTTTCGTTTTGTTGATATTGACTTGCATCCCCACACTTCTACATAAATGCTTAAGGGATTGTAAGTGCTCTTACAAACCAAGAGTTGATTTAGCAATCAAAATATGGTCAACTGCATACAAAAAAAGCCTTATAACAAACTTGCCCAAATAAATACCATCACCCCCTTGCGAATTTAACCACTCCTCAAGCTTGTCAATATATAAGCCAAAAAGGGGTAGGTGACAGTGGACCACGTTGCTTGACCCCGATATTGCTTCTAAAATTTTCAAAAATGCCTGCTAAAGTTCTAATTTTGACTTTCACCTCTTCATACAGCCTATGCACCGCTGCTCAAATTTTTAGGAACCCCAAGTTCCTCCATTCTGTGTCAAAGCATATCCCTAGGAACCATGTCAAACAATTTTCTAAAATCAACAAAGCAACAAAAGACTTCTTCCTTTTTCTCCCAAACTTTTTCAATGCAGTGCCTTAAAGTTATACAATGATCAAATGTGGAATGTTTAGGTCTAAAACATGCGTGCCCTTTAGCACACTTATCTCTTTCTTCTGCCCACTTGCTAATTTTAATTTTTAGTATGTTTCCAAATAGATTTGCAAACAAAGGGTTTATCATGATGGTCCTATAATTGGAGGGATTATTGACGTCACTGCTCTTGAAAAGAGGTATTGCCAAACTAATTATCCAATCTGTGGGGAGCCCCTGTTGTATGATTTTGTTGAAATTTTTTGTAATGTGAGGTGCAAGGATCTTTGAGCCCCACTTTAGATATTCTGCTTGGAGTTCAGCTAAGTCTTTTTCTTTTCCAACACCCAACTTCTTGATACCCATCTCTACCTCTTGCACCATGAAGAGTTCAGTATCAGTATTGACCAAGGGGGAGGGTCAACCTTGGGATCCTACTCATATAGTTGTCTTGCATAGTCAAACCATTTAGAAGTCGTAATACTATTTCCAGTCTGTATCTATCTTGGTTGGAGCTCCTTCCAAAATAATCTGGGATTATTGTTGCCAATGAAGATTAATTCTTCCCTCCTTGAAACCATGAAATTGACCTTTTTCTTGCTTAATAACTACTTGTAAGATTTGAGCTTTATGTTATCCGTGTTTGACTCTTTCCACATTCTCCTTGCCTTTTTGCATTCCTCATCAAACCAAGCATTAACCAGAAAGCAATTTGTTTTAGACTTCTTAATTTTTTCTCTTTCACACTCTGCAAGTGCACATTGAATTAAATGTGTTAATTCATGACTATGAAGGTCGTGAATTGTGATTTCTCCTTCTTGAAGAACCTCTCTAACATCATTTTGAAGGTATTACAATTTTCTGGAGCCAAAAGAATTATGCCATGTGGGAGATTTTGTTGGACGTGCTGAATTTTTTACTCTAATTGTTTATTTCCAATCCAAGATAAACTTAAATAAATTGGCTTTTGATCTGATTTTAAGTCCCACAGTTGATCTCCAATCAAAACTTCCTCCATTTTCTCACACAAACCATGCGAGAAAATTACATAATCTACTTCACTTGCTCCATTGTAAGTATTGCAAGTTGAATTAACGGACTTTGCACATCCAGTCAAGCCATTACAAATGACTAAATCAAAGGCCCCACATAGAGTAAGTAATTTTTCACCAAAGAGATTGCAACCCTTGTCCTTCGAAATTCTTTTCCACTGATGATTACTCTTTTATGTAAGCCAAATAGGGTCTCAATCTTCTTTACAACAAAGAATGCTAGCTTGTTCACTTGCAGTCCTAGCATTGAAATCACCCACTATACGGACTTCACTTGGCTGAGAATATGTTGCAATATTTTCTTTTAAGGCTGCAAATGAATCTTTGTGGTCAAACCCTCTACCTTTGTATATTATTTAAACTTGCAGCGCAAAATAGCATGTTGCAACTCTGATGTGGTTTCTATTTTCTGATATTTTAAACCAAACGAATATTTATTTGAGTCTTCTTTTTCTAACTGAATGAGATAACCTTCTTTCTCCCTCACTAAAACCATGATACCCCCGTGCCCTTTGCCATTCCCTGTTGCCTTGTTCCACACTGCCATCTTCCAGTATTCTTCAAACAGAGGTGTCTTACACCCTTCATGCTCATGTGTTTCTATGAGGCAAATTATGTCTCTATCTTTCGTAATAGGCCCTAACCTAGGCCCTCGTCTCCATGGGTAACCTCTGCAGTTCCAACAAACTAATCTTAAGGAAACCTAGGTATGTGTTGATTGCAATTTATTTTGACATGCAAATCTCACATTTGAGGCTTTGTCCCTGCTTTCCCATACTGACCTTACATCCTGATTTCCTCAGTTGAAGAGTTTGTTGTCTCTTCTTTATTACCATCTTGCTGCTCTGTTTTGGAAGGAGGTCCAAATCGTGCTATCACAACTTTGTCTTCATAAATCCATGCTCTCTTGCCTTCATCTCTTGTTTCCCTAACCTTTAACATTTCCTCCCTCTTTTACTCATGCTGTCTTACAGTTAAATCTTCTTCTAGGAAAAAACGAGAACCCCTCAAGAAATGCTTCTTGCTTAGAATGATATATTTATCACGCAAGCTAGGCATGATGACTTTTATGGGCATGCCTCTCTCACCGGTAAACTTACCCACCCTCCATGCTTGGCATATTTGTCCTTGCCATAGAAACTTGTCTTTCAAGAAGTCTCTTGCGAGGTCAAGAGTACATTCATTTTTCCCATAGTCTTTCACCCCTTTAATAATTATGTTTACTACTCTATTTTGTTTCTCCTTGCCTTCTCTATCTTGCATGTTGTCAACTTGAATGTTTGTTTCTACTTCCTTATTAGCAGAATTGTTAATAACTTGAGCCCAAGTTTTGGAAACTTTGGTGGAATCTCCTTTCCTTTCTTCTCTTGCTTTCTTTTCATGGTTGTCTATTTGGGCAATCATTTTCCCTTTATCTTGAGATGATTTCGCTTTCACTACCTTTGTATTTTCCACTGCATATTTCTTTATGTTTTGCACATCCACCTTCATGCATTGCCATTCTATCTTCCCTATCAGAAAAGCTTCTTGTAGCAATGCCACTTGTTCTTTCAAAACTTTATTGCTTTCTACTAAAGCCTTGTTCTCAACTGTTATTATATGAATTTTATGATCTCTTTCTTGCTCTTTAGCTTCTAAAACCTCCAACCTTTGTTTTGCATTTAATAATTCTTTCACATAAAGATCAAATGACTAGGTGACAGGTGTGGATGTGGGACTATAGAAGGCATAATCATCAATGACTTTTCCTCTGGAATTCTTGTTACACCTGCTTGTAGAGGGGACTTGTTTGAGTCTTATTGCCAAGGGCTCGAGTACTTTCTTTTTGAGATCGTTTTTTCCTTGTATGCTCCCATTTTAGACGGGCTAGTCTTCGTTTTAAACTGCCCCGATATTGTTTGGCATTGACCCAAACCCACTTCCCATCTTTGGCGAATGAGGCAATTTTCAATTGTCCTAAATCATTTGTGTCCACATGTTCTGAAATTTCTTGTCTCATTGTCATGTTTGAATGCATTCGTCGTCCAACCTATTCCGAGAAAGATGTAGGTCTATAAAATGCCAAGATTACTTCGCATTGCTCCCCGTTGTTCAGGTTATCGTTGCTCCCTTCTTATGCTACAAATTGCTCCCTGCCCGTTGTTTGATACTTCTGTTGCATAAAATCTCCCTGCTCTCACACTACTCGTTGTTCACTGCTCTCTGTTCTCATTGTTGACCACGCTGCTCACACTGTTGTCCATGCTGCTCACTGCTCGTCAACAGAAAACTTCAAAGAGAAAAGTCTGGCATTGATTTCCCATGAATTAATGAAGTAGGTGCAGATAAATTCGTCGATAAACAAAGTCTGCCTTCTCAGTGTCTCAGAGATTATAGAACAGTGGTTTAAAGCCACATTATCATTATCTACACAAATAAGCATTCATTTTGTCTACAAGTTGAAGGCACAAAGTGTATAAAATGAAAGTTGAGTGCCCTTGCTCCGTCTAGAAAATATACTAACGCAAAGACCGAGGCTGAGATAAAGAGAGACAAAACCCAGGTCAGAACAGACCAGACAAAATGCTCACACGTATATTCGGAAAAATGTAAATAATCGACTAAAAAAGCAAGTTATGTGCTCCACAAAGTAGCATCTACCCAACAAAACCTCGACACATCTCCTAGTCGAACTCACTCCACTCACCTAAGCCCCATGCAGCTTCCACCTGGCCATCAAACGCCGCAGAGCCATAAAGAGCTCCAAGAACCGTCGAATCGACAACGTTGCTGCCCTCACCTTAACCGACGAGGCCCCTGGATTGTTAAAAATTACCATGGTTTTGCTATTCAACCCATGAGCAATCCCTAATCACTGCGACCTTGCACATTCTTGAACATCTCTCCGTTTGTATCTTCTCTCTAATGAATGGATGTTTATTTCGAAGATGCTCTGCAATGTTTGAAATGTGTTATCTCAAAATGATTCCAAACTACTATCTAGCCAAACATTTCTCGCGGTTTGCCAAAAAGGTTGTGCCTCTACAAACTCATGGAGGAAGGGTTGATCCTCGGCTTGCCAAAGGAGTTATTGGAAGCATGTATTTGTAGATCAATCCTCAAAGGCTATTAACCAGCAAATGCAAATAAAAGCAGCAAAGTATTAAGAACAATATTACCACATAAATCTGAAAGAAGAACATCACACTCTGAAACCCCAAAGTCTTTGTGTTTTATTAACCAGAAAAAAGTTACAAGAGTTTTCTTAGAGAAATTACACGATTGAAAAATTAGATCCAAATAATGGAGAGAGGCCTTTCATTTATAGAAAAATTCTCCAACGGCTAGTTGGCTTGATCCTTGTCAAAGCAATCTCAACTGTTGATGAAGATCAAGTGATCTTTTAATCATCATCGTTGAAATAAAGTTATTTTTTGAGGAAATTTGAATTTCACTTTTAATTTACTTTTAATTAACTCAAAAATGATTATTTTGAATTAATTGCTGTAAAAAGTTGACTTTGACTTAACTATTATGGCCTAAGGGTTCAAAAATATCTTGAAATTTTCAATATTCCCTTAACCGAGGACTTCCAAAAAATAACAACTTTAAATTCCATGAATTTTAAATGTTGGAGCATTTAATCTTTTCCTAGGACCTAAATTAATTAAGTTTTTGGCTTTAGTATTTTAATTTATTTTAGGAAAAAAAATTAATTAATTGACTCCTAAGGGGATTATTAATTTTTTCATCCCTCTAATATTTAGCCATGGTGACCATGAACTAATTTTTTTTTACATGAAATATTACATTTCTAACCCATGAAGGAGGAACACCCATTCATTATAGACACTCAATAATTATCCATTTCTGTGACACAAAATATGATATAGTAGACTAAGTGACTTGTAATAAAATAATCCAACCAAATAGCTAGAATTATTCCCAAATCACTTTTACAGATACTCGATAAAAAGCACTAGCACTCATTTAAAATCTTGACGACAGAAACCACCCTAGCTTTGGGATGAGGCTGGAAGGAAAAACTATGTCGATCATTCGTGTTTAGAAACACACATGAATCGATGAGACTAAAAACCTCTCAGGATAGAAATCATCATCAGAAAAATAAATTTACCTAGGTTGTTACATACATTTGTCTTACTTTGATCATTTACATTACAAAATGCAGAATCAGTTTACAAAACTCTAGTGTACATATAGCTGAAAATGATGAGTTTTTGGATCATCTAAGTGTTCGGACATGATGGAAATCCATATGCGAAAAAATATATAGCTATGGGGTAGTTGACCTGGAGTGGTCAACATCTGGCTCTACTTAGGGACATGTTGCTTCATCAAACGAATGTGGGAATCTAGAATTTGTGCCCAAAGAAGACACGGAATGACATAAATAGCATCCATCCAAATATAGTCCAAAAATCATCATATAACATTAAGTTTATGAAATAAAAACTCTGTAACAATTCTACAAACATGAAATGTAAACTTAATCTAAGAATAGAAATAAAATGCTGAAATGACAAAGTGTAGGGTTAGAAATACAATACAAAGGATATCCCATGGCATCAGATGTTATCTTTGAAGAATAGCTTAAGCATTTGGCCATTTGCAGGTAAGTCAAGTGGTTCACCATCCAATCTGCTCAAGTGGAATGAATTTGGACTAGCAATGCCTCGGATGATGTAAGGTCTCAACCACAAACTGTCAAATTTCTTATGCTTTCTTAGCTTTTCATTTTTGCAATCCCATAGTACAACCACATCTCCAACCTGCAAAGATTTAGACCAAGAAGATTTTTCAAATCTTTTCTTAATGGTAGACTGATTTTTGCATATACTATCAAAAGCTTTCCTGCAAGTTTCATCGAACTCCATGATTTGATTAATCATGTTTTGGACAACATCTTTATCACTAGAAAAATGTTGAAGGATTGGTAAGCTAGTAATTTAAGATGGACAGGTAATGTCACATCCATGCCATAGACAAGTTCAAAGGAATTTTTACCAGTAGCTTTCTTTTTAGTTATCCTATATACCCACAAAGCGTACTTGATTTTGTTGTCCTAGGACCACTTGTTATCTCCTATCTTCTTGATAATAGTTATAAGATTTTTGTTACTTGATTCAGCCATGCCATTACCCTGAGGATAGTAGTTAGACGAATGAGATAACACGGTGTCATACTTAAAACAAAAAGATGAAAACTCTATAGAGCTAAAAGCCCTAACATTATCAGTGGTGATTTCAGTTGGGACACCAAATATAGTAATAATATGATTTTAAAATTCATTATGACCTTTTCAATGCCATTCTTAGTAGGAATGGCTTCAACCCATTTAGTGAAATAATCGGTAGCCGTCAAGATCCATGAGTAGTCATTGCCAGAATTTTCATGGAATTTCCCAATGAAATCCAGACCCCAATGCTGAAAAGGTGCCACAACAACAACAGGTTGTAGGGGCAGGGTAGCTAGCTTTGGCTTCTCAGTGAACAGTTGGTAAGCTTGGCAACTTCTAATAAATTTATGAACATAAAAAAAAATAGAAGGCCAATAGCAACCAACTCTAAGTATTTTGTGGGCAATAGTTCTAGCAGTGTAATGACCACCACAAAATCTTGAATGAAACTCGGAAATCAACTTTTTAGACTCTATCTCATCAACACATCTAAGTACAATGCCCTCAAGATTTCTCCGTACAAGGTCATCCTTCATAAGGTAATACTTAGTGGCTTTTAATCTAAGAGCTCTTCTATTGAAGAAAGTGTAACTAGTTGTGGTCTTCATAATGACTAAAAGTCAATTATGTAAAATATTTTTGTAAAATATGAATCATGGATTTCATGATCAAATGTATTTGTCTATGTAGCTCTCATTATGAGCATTAGGTCATAGGATTGTTTCATTAATGTTTACACATGAAATGTACAAATAAGACTCCAAGATCAAAGGCAGAATCATGTGACAAATCTCTCTCAAAGGCAAGATCAATGGGCTACTAAAGGATCCCTCTAAACGCATGCAATAAATGAATTTTTCAGCATAAAAATATATTTATAATTGAATGATCAAGTCGGTTGAAAGTTGGTTAAGAGGCAGTTCATGTCATCTTGAAATAGAGGCCTCAAACAATATAAATAGCCCTCCTCCTCAAGCATTTGAAGATCACGGTTTTTGGGTCTGCTCTCCAATGCGAGAAAGTGCGAAGTGAGGGTCTATGGTTATGTGAAGAAGGGTGAAGGAAAGATATGCTTCCTATACGAAGGAACCTATCTACAGTGCAAGATAAGGGTCTACTCAAGAAGCGGTTGGCCGAGAAGTATGAGGACTGTCCAAGGAAGTTAGTGCATCATCATCACCTCGAAGAATAGTATTCGATCCTTAGTCCACTTGAAGGGTAGATAAACTTGAAGAATAGAAACCTCTAGATCAAAGATCCATCAAGCTAAAAGGGCCATGATTCTGTCACACGTGCAAAGAGTTTGTTCCTTCTTATGGTTGTAATGCAATCCTAGTCTATCTCTGCAGTAAGGGTTGACTCCAGTCTCGAGAAGGTTTGGATATTCGTCTAGAAGAGAGCCACCGCCATAGTGAAGTAAGAGGAGGAGTATAAGGTTAAGTTGTTCACTTACACATGGAGAACCTACAGTAGTTTCTGGACTGCAGTAAGGGTTTCCAGACAGTCACTTGAAGGGATCAAATTATCCTTGCATTGAAGTGATCTTCTCAGCCAGCAAAGTATCTTAGGCAAGAGAAGTGTGGAGGAAGGAGATAAGGAGAGAAAGAAGCAAGATCGTTTATGGTTGGTAGCAAATCGGATCCTTGTTGCAGTAGGTGATTGGACAACAGCGAGAAGAGATTCTTGCCTTTGATCTTGGAGTCATTTGGTCTCAAGGATCTTGTATTGGCCTTGGAAATTTTGTTAAGAGAAGAAACTACAAGAAGAATTACAATGGGTTTTCCTTTCAGGTTTGGAGAGGTTTTGCTCTGGCTGTTACCTATATCTTGTGTTATTGTTCTTTTGATTATTATGCATGGTAGCTGGTTGATGAAGTTAATAATGACTAACATATAAAAGTTCATGTTTTGAATTATCTAAAGATTGAAACTTACTTCACAATCGGTTATCAAGATAGAGAAATCATTATCTAAATACAAGCCCTTAGATTTCTCAACATGGTATCGAAGGGATGGTAGCAGATCAAGAAAGGGTTGATATAGAACATTCAGGAAGAGGCAAGGCAGCTGAAGTTGAAGGCAAAGTAAGATTTAGAATTCAAATCCACATTCTGAAACTCCAAGATCTATCAAAGTAAGGGATCTATAAGAGGAAGTTATCAAGAATCCTCTTACTTCAGTTGAACAGCAAATCCTCAAGGATAACGGAAGCATAAGGGAGTTGCAGTAACCACATTCAGATTCGCAATTACACCAAGAGAAAGATTTTGAATACCTCTGAAATTTTCGGATGTCAAGGCCAGCTGCAGCAGGGTTTGACTGCACCTCGTTTGGGTTCTAGGTGTAGTCACAACCTCGACACATGAAGTAGTGAATAAACCTTGTATGGTGTCACCGCAGTGAGCTAAAAGACTCAGCATACCTGTGTGTTAAAGGAAGTATCCTCGAATAAAGAGACAAAACTCGCAATGCTTCCTCTCTGAAATGTCATATGGGTATAGAGGAGATTTGCACCATAGGAAGGCTAATGTTTTGGGTCTCGGATGAAGGAATGTCACCGTGCTTCAGATAGGTATGAAGCAGAGATTCAAATCAAGGTCTGACTGCACCTCGACTAGGGTTTTAGGTGTAGTCATGACCAGATATCGGATAACGTTGCAGTAAACTATATTCTAGGCTAAATACTCTCGACACACCTATGAAATGGAGGGATGAATGAAGCAGTGAATACTTCGGACAAGGGTACAATATTATCATGTCATATAGATCTCGGTGGCATCATCACAGCGGCCTAAACCTATTGAACCACAGTGACTCGGATTACAGTCTTGACATCATCTTGAATATTGTGATAATAATCTTTGCATATGCACAGTCATGTATCAAATATATGGAACAAACAAGGCTTTACATTAATGTGTAATCTGGGAGTTCAAACAATAAAGTGATGTCTCTATTTTAGTTTCAGCATGTATCTCAGTGCTCCTACAATCTTGCATAACCACATCAAATCTTAGTTTTGGTGTAATAGGAAGGAGCAGCCTCGTCATAATGAAAAAATGGGCAGTGTGAAGGTCTTGGTATCTCAACATGATCTAATAAGATTACCTCAATCTATGTCAATGTACAGTCATGATGCTACTTCAGTTATGATCTTGTTCTTGTAGATCATGATCTAGATGAAGGCTACAACAGTAATGAAGATCTTATTGGAGATATCATAGTGCAGAAGTGACTTAGCTGGAGGTGCAGCAAGATGATGATTTCAGCAGTGACACGAAGAGAATTAATGGTATGTCAAGGGTCATGGTCTTGATGGCTCAGTCTTTATATATGGATTCTAGGTAGAAATAAGATTTCTATGTATAGTAAAATGCCAAGATGAGAACAATTCGATTCTCCGAATCTTTGAAGGATTTTACAAGAAAATATTCTATGTGGAGAATCCAGGTCATGACACCAAGAGAATTTGTAGGGATCCAGTCAACCTCAATGCAAGTGAAAAAGTTCCTAAAAAGGATGAGTGCAAAATCTGAGGTATGTAGTTGTATTTATATTTGATATGATGATAGCATATTATGTGGTTGTAGACTAAATCAAGCATGATCAAAAGGAAAGGATCTCCCCCTCTGAAAGAAGCAAAGAGACAGAAGTCAATCTAGATGAAATCAACATAATATGTCCTCATATGGACTATGAGTTTGTTGTCTACAGTTGAAGAACTCTGATTGAAAGCTCCTGGGAATGAAATATGTGAAAGAGATTGTGAGACATGCAACCATGACGAAGGTAGTCAACATCCATAAGATCAGGAAGACTTGACCAAGAAACCTCCCGGAATGATGTAAAGACTTTGATGGAAGTCTGAAAAGATGAGGACCCTTGACTACAATATCATCGTGAGATGTGTCAACATTAATATAGGATGATTGATGCTTACCAGAAGATGTCACTAGAAGAAGGCTGTCACCAAAAGGTAATATGTGATTTGTGTTTGGTGTCTAACCTCTTGGAAAGGTGCAGGATCAAGGAAAGGGGAGTTGTAAAGGATGTCACAACTACGTACCTTGTGATCCAGAGAAATCATTATCAAAGAAAAGTGAAGACAGATGAGCTTATGAAGGAAGCCCCAGATGTAAAGCAATCAACGAAAGGGGAGTTGTAAAGGATGTCACAACTACGTACCTTGTGATCTAGAGAAAACACTATCGAAGAAAAGTGAAGACAGATGAGCTTATGAAGGAAGCCCCAGATGTAAAGCCAAGGAGGATACTTTTCGGGAAACGACGGAATGACATGATGAAGGAAAGTGATGGATGGTCGAGCCCTACATATGAAGGAATTGATGACATTGAAGTCTTAAATCGTCAGTCAACTAGAAGACCCTATAAAGCATTGATGATAGAATCCCTGGATAAGAGGGAGCTCTGGGAAGTTCCTATGAGCAAAGGAACTCGAGCGAGTTTCTAAGTAAAGAGAAACTTAGAATTTGTCCATGATTAAGAGGGAGAGTTAGACACGACTTTCTTGTCTTCAATTTGGATGAAAGAATGGAGGATTGTGTAATCATCTGGCATCTGACACTCTTTGAGGATGTGGTAGGGCATCCAAGACAAGAGTGGTCAAGAGGACTGATATTCTTGAGGGTTGGGAACCCAATATGAGAATAGTCCTAGTAGGGCATACTCGAAGAACACCTGGGTGGGTATAACCCTAAGAGAGACAATGATGATGTGTGTCTATCAGCCATTGGTCTCGCCAATATTGTGTGCTCTAATCTATTTGAGAGATAGAGTTGTTAGTCAAGGCCTTGCTAAATGGAAACAATGCTGGTTGAAATGATGCTATAACAGATGGATTGCAAATCCGATCTTCTTACAAGAATTCTTTTGTGAACTTGAAAAATTGTCCAATGATCATGTATGTATGAATACCTCCCTAGTTAAGAGGGAGTGTTGAAGAAAGTGTAACTAGGTTCGATCTTCATAATGACACAAGTCAATGATGTAAAATAATTTTGTAAAATATGAATCATGGATTTCATGATCAAATGTATTCATCTATAGCTCTCATTCTGAGCACTAGGTCATAGGATTGTGTCGTTAATGTTTACACATGAAATGTACAAATAAGACTCCAAGATCAAAGGCAGAATCATGTGACAAATCTCTCTCAAAGGAAAGATCAATGGGCTACTAAAGGATCCCTCTAAATGCATGCAATAAATGTATTTTTTGGCATAAAAATATATTTATAATTGAATGATCAAGTTGGTTGAAAGTCGATTAAGAGGCAGTTCATGTCTGCTTGAAATAGAGGCCTCAAACAATATAAATAGCCCTCCTCCTCAAGCATTCGGAGATCATTGTTTTTGGGTCTACTCTCCTATGTGAGAAAGTGTGAAGTGAGGGTTTATGGTTATGCGAAGAAGGGTGAAGGAAATATCTTCTTCCTATACGAATGAACCTATCTACAGTGCGAGATAAGAGTTTAGTCAAGTAGTCGCGGGCTGCTAAGTATGAGGATTGTCCAGCGAAGTTAGTTCATCATCATCACCTCGAAGAATAGTATTCGATCCTTAGTCCACTTGAAGGGTAGATACACTTGAAGAATAGAAACCTCTAGATTGAAGATCCATCAAGCTAAAAGGGCCATGATTCTATCACACATGCGAAGAGTATGTTCCTTGTTAGGGTTGTAATGCAGTCCTAGTCTATCTCTGTAGTAAGGGTTGACTCCAGTCTCAAGAAGGTTTGGATATTGGTCTAGAAGGGAGCCACCGCCATAGCGAAGTAAGAGAAGGAGTATAAGGTCAAACTGTTAACTTACATGTGGAGAACCTACAGTAGTTTCAGGACTGAAGTAAGGGTTTCCAGACAATCACTTGAAGGGATCAAATTATCCTTGTTGAAGTGACCTTCTTGGCCAGCAAAGTACCTTAGGCAAGAGAAGTGTGGAGGAAAGAGACAAGGAGAGAAAGAAGCAAGATATTTTATGGTTGGTAGCAGATCAAATCCTTGTTGCAGTAGGTGGTTGGACAACAATAAGAAGAAATTCTTGCCTTTGATCTTGGAGTCATTTGGTCTCAAGGGTCTTGTATTGGTCTTGGAAATTTTGTCAAGAGAAAAAACTACAAGAATAATTACCGTGGGTTTTCCTCTCAGGTTTGGAGAGGTTTTTCCCTGGCTGCTGCCTATATCTTGTGTTATTATTCTTTTGATTATTATGCATGGTAGCTGGTTGATGAAGTTAATAATGACTAACATATAAAAGTTCATGTTTTGAATTATCTAAAGATTGAAACTTACTTCACAAGCAGTTATCAAGATAGAGAAATCATTAACTAAAAACAAGCCCTTAGATTTCTCAACACCTTCTCCTATGAGCAACTAAATGGTCAGGACATATAAGATATAACCTGTAATAAATAATATCTGTGCACTATTTATGCTCTCCAAATCTTTGCATCTCAAGCGAAGATGAATCGTTAAGACAAATCAAACCAAGAGTTGTTCCATTTCCCTTGGTCATCATTTCAGCCAAACCTTGACCTTTGACTAACTTGGTGGGTCTAATCTCCAAATCATACTCTTGAATCTTAGTAACCCACCTAGCACGAGTCCCTAAGCAATCAGTGTGAGTTAATATATCTTTAACAACAGAGTGTGGGACAAAATCAATGATCTTGGAATAACCCACATAAGTCCTAAAATGCTTAAGAGATTTAACTAAGACATGTGCTTGCTTTTCCATGGTAGTATAATTTAATTCAGAATTCAGAAGTGCTCTACTCGTGAAAGTTATAGGTTGTCTATGACGGTCTTTATTCTTTTGTAATAGGGCACCAACAATGGTATATTCAGAAGAAAAAGAGAAAATCATGAAGTCCTTTTAATAATCGGGACTAATTAAGACAGGAGCTTTAGCAATAGCACCTTTGATCTCCTCAAAAGCCTTTTTTCCATCGTCTTTCCATAAGAATTTAACATCCTTTTTCAGAAGACCTTGAATAGGCTTAGTTATTTCTGCATAGTTTGGAATAAATATTCTAAGGAAATTGGTTTTCCCAAGAAAAGACTAAAGGGATTTGAGATTATCAGGGAGAGGAATGTTTTGGATAGCCTCAACCTTCTCAGGGTCAATCTTGATCCCATCTTTGGAAATGATGTGACCAAGCGACTTTGCTACTATTACTCCAAAAATAGACTTAGCAGGATTTAAAGAGATTCCAAATTCTCTACATCTATCAAAAACCTGCCTAAGATGACCTATATGACTAATACAATTCTTAAAAAAAACCGTAAGATCATCCTGATAAATTTCAATAATTTTACCGATTAAACCCTTGAAGGCATAGTCCATAGCCCTTTGAAAGGTAGCCCCAACGTTAGTTAACCCAAAAGGCATTTGAATGTATTCAAATGCACCCCATGGTGTGGTGAAAGTAGTTTTGTGTCAGTCTTCCTTCTTAACCCAAACTTGATTATACCCAAAGAAACCATCTAGCGGGGACATCATTCCAAAACCTATTATCCTTTGCAACATAGTCTCCATGTTTGGAAAAGGGTAATTATCCTTCTTACATGCTAGATTAAGGTTTCTGAAGTCGACACAAGTCTGATTGTTCCATTCTTGTTTCTAACAATCACCAGATTGGAATACCATGAGGAATGCCTAGTCTGAGCAATGATTCCAGCTGTGAGCATTTTTTCAAGCTCCTTTTGGACTAAGGGAGCCAACCTAGGGTTTATCTATCTAAGATTTTGACGAAAGGGCTTAGCATTTTCATCCTTTAAATGGATAATGTGCTCCATGACATCTTCCCTATAACCCTTTAGCTCATCATAATAAAATGCTAAGACATCTCGATATTCATGAAGTAAATCGATTATATTTTTCTTTCTTCCTTACTAGTACCCTTACCAATTTTAACAATTTTATGGTCAATAGGGTTACGTATATTTACTTCAATAAATTCACCGGAATCCATCTTATTCTCTTCTCCTTTCTTTATGGCATCATGCCGATCAAAGTGTTGCTCTAAGGCAATAACATTCCTGGGAGTAGGATTTATAATATCTTCATAGTCATCGGATCCATCCTCCCTATATCTTACATGAAAATTTTCAAACTCATCCAAGTTATTTAAAAAGAGAATCACTTGCTTTTCATCGTCAAAAACTTGCCACTGCTCTAAGTTATCTGGAACAGAAGGTCTGAAAATAATTGCCATTTTAATCTTATCCTTCACTAATTCATCAGACAACTGCAAGGTAGATGCGGCTACAACAAGATCATCGGTCAAACTATTATGCTCTCTTGGGATAGCTTCGAGGTCAAGAGCATCAACGTATTCCAAAATATCCTAGACTACATTTTGATAGTTTCTCAATCTCTGATTCTTACAAGTAAATTTTTTTCTAACTTGCATGATAACCAAATCAGAGTCTCTCTTAATATGAAGCAATTTAACCCCTAAGCCCTTTGCCAACTCAAGGCCCAACAACAAACATTCATACTTAGCCACGTTTTTGGTTGCTCCAAATTCTAATCTATAGGAAAATTTGAAAACATGCCCCAAGGGAGACTTCAACACAATCCTGATACCTTTACCATGCCTAGATGATGCACCATCGAAATGCATATACCATACTTCTTCAGATCACTTATCTTTTCATCAACCCTAACTCCTAAGGGGATTATGGAATTAGACAAAATAGTGTAATTCCCCAAGTCAGGTTTGTCGATGATCACCTCATTATGGGGTCTCTTAGGATCTTTTGCATGGAATATCCTTTCTAACTCCCTATTTAGTCTAATGAAACTGGAACCTCTATGAGAAGGAATCATAGCATATGACCAATTCATTTGGATACTTCCTCCTAGATCATAGGCCCATTTCCTAGGCAATAGCATAACCCAAGCATTAAAAACATTAACTACAACTATGTCCATCACGATCATAATGTCAGGGTAGATAGACAAATGGACTTTAAATCCTTTATTAACCCATGAACTTCGATTTTCTTAGAATCCATGGCACATATGTTGTAGTAAGGCTTGTAAATCCTTAAATTTAGTTGTTCCATGACCCTCTTGGTCATAACAAAAGTTGAAGCGCCTGAATCTAACATGCAATTGTACAACATGTAACCATTAAGCATCAAGGTAATGAAAAAAGGTTGATGCTCATTTTTGTTAGAATCCATACTTTTCAAATACATAGGAGCATCCTAGTAGACAGTCTCAGGAGCCTTGTCTTAAGTAACATTAATACGAGAATTCTCAATGGCATTTAACAACTTAGCCCTTTGGGAAGGGATTTTCAAAACTTCAGTGACAGGAACCCAGATTTTGGAATTGTTCAACCATCCACCCAAATCAATATTTATTTCAAAGGAGGGGCTAAAATTTCGAAGGGGAGAACGCTTATCACGTTGATCTTTATCCCTTCTTTGATAGGTTAGCCCCTTATCTCTCGCAATTTCTAAAATTTGATATGGAGAGGACCTTTCACCGAATAATTTAACCAACATATCATTTTCATGGTCAAAATTATAGGAAGATGCAAAAGGCCTGATATCATGACTATGATCCTTAACCCTTTCCCAATTTTCATTTGATAGGTGATACTCCCTACCAACAACATTAATCTGGTTACTTGCCCCAAATATCCCACTTTTCATAATTCTCTTAATAGTGGGGCAAGTAACTTCTTCATGCAAGGCATCACAAGCCCTACAATATGGAGGAGCATCCTCAACAAGATTGGCAAATTCAAGGGGATTTGGTGGTCGATGTTCATTTGATTGCCCTTTCCTCTGCGAAGCATCATTATTTTTGTTATTATTTCTAGGTTCAGAACTTTGAGCTTGCGACCTTTCCATTTGGACCAACCTAGATTGCAAAGTACTTATCTCTTTAGCATGGTTAGAGATTAATTTTGATTGGTTAAGCTCCATGCTTTCCAACTTTTGAAGTAACTTCTACATAAGATCATCTTTAGATTCCTTAACTTCTTTACTCTTAGGCTCTTTTAGCTTTGTGGAAGCTCTATCAAAGCATGGAATCTCATATTTCCCATATGCCTTCTTATCCTTTTCAAGCTCTTCGGCTAAATTTTGACACTCCTTATAATCAAAAAGTTAAGAAAGTCTTAATTCATAAGAGGTATCAGTGTTAAAATCATCAATGTAGAAGTCTCGAAGAGATTTATCAGGAGATTCATAATCTTGAGGTAATTCCTTAACAATACCATTAAACATTTTGTTAAATTCCTCAATAGTTCCATTTTCTTTTCTTTTTTTTATGATACTTAGGGCTTTAACTAGATGCCTTTCTCCCCTCTTATCTCCAAACTTCTCCTTGAAGGCATTAGTAAGAGCTTGTAATGAATTGAAGGAATGATCAGGTCTTTCGGTGAACCAATCTAAAGCATCCTCTTCCGAAGAGAGCAAAAAAAGCTTCATCCTCATGAGCAGCGTTAGCACCACCCCATTTGTTAATGAAATACCTAAAGCGATTAAGATTATATTTAACGATTACCGCATTATTGCCTTGTAAAGAAGGAAATTTATCCATACCTATATTAGGAAGGTCATGCGAGTAACCCTAAATGTTAGTGAAATTGCAAGGAAGATACTTGTTATCCATGATGTCTCGTTAAATGGGATCTGAAAAAAGAAAATGGATATTAGAGAGAGCTCCTTTTCCAATATTATCGAGGTGTGCATAGGAAAAGACCTTGTGTAATCGAACTCTAAAATCTTTTCAGGATCCAAAGTGGGATTAATCAGGGTGCTTGAATTTCTTCTAGTGCAAACCCTTGTAGGAAATGAAAAAAGTGGAGTCGCCACTTCGACAAAAATCCAACTCAGACACTTTGAGATGAAAGATGAAGGATAGAAGATGAAAGATGAGAAATGTCATAAATTCAAGGTCCAATAACTTGGTCCTCGACAACGGCGCCAAAAAATGTTGTCACACAAAATATCTAGGCACTGTGGCAATGACTCAGATCGGGGGTTGTCATACTAATCCCCAATCTTTTCATTTGAGTTGTCTCCCAATAGCAGACTAAGGGGGGTAGACCCTATGGAAATGGAATGAATGGAGATTAGTTGAGAACCAACCAATCTGGGAGACACAGCTAAGCAACTAATAATTGTTTTAGATTGCGCAAGCTTTCAAGGATTCAAAATGATTTGAGAAAAGTGATACCAGTGCCTTGTGGAGTCAACTATCTTGCAAAGGAAATAAAGTCCAAGTAAAGGATCGGAAACTACTGTTAAATGGCTTGACTATTTTATATGCAAATGCAAAACTTAAAGCTATGTGAAATGTAGGACTTGGTTAATTTTAGTTAAATGAGGGCCTCAAATTATTTCTGGAATGTCTTAAATGTTATTTAGCTTAAGGCTCTGAAAAATGGTGATCTTAATGTGAAAACAAGTACTTATACCAGCATTGTAAAACGTAAAATATGCACAAGTAATTACTGAAATGCACAATAGGACTTAAATGAAAATGTTGGAAACAAAGCACTTTAAATTCAGAAATCCATTTGTATAAGGTTCTCAATCAAAGGTCATCAGATGCATAAGTAAAACTAGGTTAATCTTTCTTGAATGAGCATGTTAAAACAAATGTACTTCAGAAATAAAACTAAGTACTTAAACTTAGATTACATCAATGAAATATCAGTATAGTAATTTGTTCTTACATCAAATGTTAATGCCATCAATATATTCTAAAACATAAATCATGTAACTATGCAATATTCAGATTTTTCTATGTATAACAGCGGAAATTTTTAAATGACAAACTAATAACTACAATTCAAAAAATTTCTGAGTTTAATTATTTTTTATCTACTGATGCATTTGATATAAAAACCTCATAAATAAATTATTGAACAAGAGTGGAACAATGTTCAGAAATTTGTCAATTAGCATGCAAAAAGTTATTGAAGATAATTTATATCTCTGTAATGTACAGCAGTAAAAGTTGTAAATTAAATTTGCTACTAAACTCTAGCTAATTTCAAGTCTATCCTAGTATTAGCCTTGCTTTCAATCAGATAATTGAAATGAGGAAAGGTTAGAGAGTGTGCACCAGTAAGCCCTTAGGGGCTTGAAGCTACTTAAAGATATGCTGCCCGAATCACTGAAAATCCTTCAATTCCAAATGCCAAGTTTCAGAATTTTTTTTGGAAAATTTGTATTTAAAAATTTGTTTTTTTTTTAGGAAAATTGTTTTCAGTGAGGAGGGGAGGCTTGAGGGTGGAATGATAGAGTTTAAGGGAGGCTGAGAGTGAGGGGAAAGGGAAGCCCGAGATGAGGGGTTGAGAGGGAGACCGAAAGGGAAGCGAGGGAGGTGACGAAGAGTGAGGGTTGTAAGGTTGGAGGGAGAAGGAGGAGGGGTTGCGAGGAGATGAGGGAGAAGTGAGGTTCGAGGGTGAGGAGGAATAGGCAAGCCGAGAAGGGAGAGGAAAAATGGAGGAGAGAGGAGAGGTAAGGGAGTAGGTCGTGATTCAGCGAGGGAGAAGGGAGCAGGCCAAGAAGAAAAGGAGAGGAAGAAGAGGAGAAGAGGGGAGGCCGAAAATTAAGGGAGGCCAAGAAGGAGTTGGAGATGACCAGCACAGGGTCTAAAGGCCCTAAAAAAACTGCCCACAATCCTCTTGAATTGTCTATTTAACCTACAAACAAAATGGGGATGCCCTTGGAGGCCTAGATTTGCCTTCAGAATCCACAAAAATTGTCTGCAATCTTCTGGTTTGTTCTTGCACAAGCAAAATATAGCAAACCCCAAAACATGTATATACAAAAATATGAAATACCCAAAACCCTAATGAATTGGGAATTTGATATTTACAAATATAAAATAATATTCTACAGATGTAGTAGATCTGCAGATCAAAGACCTCTATTAGCCAAATTTAAACAAATTTTGCAAAAATTTAGAAATAAATTTGAAATTTAAAGATGTACAAGCTAAAGAAAAACCCTGCAAGTAAAATATTCTATAAAATGACTTCGGAAATTAAAAAGATAGTGGGCTCTTTAGATTCCATAAACTGAGATTCAATTGGTCCAGCGGAGGACTTCCCCAAACTCCCAAATCCTGAATGATAACTTCTACACACCTAGATATGATTGTTAGATTAATAGAGATTTAAAAATGACCATAAAATCATCAAGAAATAAGATACCTGCGACTTCTATCAAATCAAAATGATATTCTAAAATCCCATAAATCTATGCAAGATACATGTACACAGATCAATCATCAAAGGCTATTAACCAGCAAATGAAAATAAAAGCAACAAAGTATTAAGAACAATATTACCACATAAATTTGAAAGAGGAACACTACAAGCTGAAACTCCAAAGTCTTAGCATTTTATTAACCAAAAAAAAGTTACAAGAACTTTCCTAGAGCAAGTACAAGATTGAAAAATCAGATCCAAATAATGGAGAGAGGCTTCTCATTTATAGAAAAATTCTCCAATGGCTAGTTGACTTGATCCCCCTCAAAACAATCTCAACAGTTGATGAAGATCAAGTGATCTTTTAATCATCACCATTGAAATTAAAAAAAAAAATGAGAAAATTCAAATCACTTTTAATTTCCTTTTAATTAACTCAAAAATAATTATTTTGAATTAATTGCTGCAAAAAGTTGACTTTGACTTAACTAATATGCCCCAAGGGTTCAAAATATCTTGAAATTTTCAATATTCCCTTGGTTGGGGACCTCCAAAAATTAACAACTTTAAAACCCATGAATTTTAAATGTTAAAGAATTTAATTTTTCCTAGGACCTAAATTAATTAAATTTCTGGCTTTAGCATTTTACTTTATTTTAGCCAAAAAATAATAATTAATTGACTCATGAGGGGATTATTAATTTTTCAACCCTCTAATATTTACCCATGGTGTCTAACTATGAAGGACCATGCACTAAATATTTTTTACATGAAATATTACATTTCTAACCCATGAAGGGGGGACATCCGTTCGTTATAGACCCTCAATAATTACCCATTTCTGTGGCACAAAATATGATCTAGTAGACTAAGTGACTTGTAATAAAATAATCTAGCCAAATAGTTAGAATTATTCCCAAATCAATTTTACAGAGACTCGATAAATAACATTATGACTCATTTAAAATCCTGATGCCAAAATCCACCCTAGCTTTGGGGTGAGGCTAGAGAGAAAACTATGTCGATCATCTGCGTTTAGAAACACATATGAATTGGTGAGACTAAAAACCTCCTAGGATAGCAATCATCATCAGAAAAATAAATTTACCTAGGTTGTTACATACATTTGTCTTATTGGGATCATTTACATTACAAAATGTAGAATGGGTTTACAAAACACAAGTGTACAGATAGCTGATAATGATGAGTTTGTGGATCATTTGATTGCACGAACATGATGGAAATCCATACGCAAAAAATGTACAACTAGTGACCTAGAGTGGTCAACACCTTGCTCAGGTTAGAAACTAACTGTGAAAGTAAGCATGTCTAAGCTATAATTGGATATGCATGGAAACGATGGTGCAATCTCAATCCTTAATTAGTTGTGCATGCCTTTGTTTCCACACTTACTTTCTTAATTCCCTGTGCTTATGACAAGTAACAAGACTAAAGATAGGGAAGAACATGATGATAAAATCCCTAAGCAGTTGCTCACAAGTTGGTGTATTAACAGCATAAATGAGCTTTTGCAGTAATTTCTCTTCGTGTTGCGCCTTCACTCCTTATGGCAACCATTCCTTCACCAAAGCGCCTAGAATTTGAGGTAAGAAAGACATGCTAAACAAGTGTGCATTATGGCTATACATATGCCCTAACTTAAATCTAATAACCCCTTTATAGTTCAGGCATTTTCTAAGTCTAAATCCCTGTGGATTTATGTCAAGAATCACATTATTTTCACCATGTAAACAACAGAAAAATGGCTAACCCCTAGTGATTGGCTTGCTTTAAATTTCCAATACTAGTCCAGATTTATTTATACCTCAACAATTTTTATTCCCAAAAGAATATTTTATTACTTCAAATAAAATTCTGAATTGATGTGAAAATAAAATCATTGGTATTTACTTCTGAAATCAAATATTTGCAGTGGAAAAGTAATATTCGAGAGATCAATCACATCACAATAGTAAGTCTACACCTACAACAATTTCCCTTCATTAAAATCCTCAAGAAAATTTGGGCCTAGACCGATAGAGAAAAATACACAGAAAAATGCATTGTTGGAACATATAACTTAGCCCCACTAGAAAACTTGTCCCATCAAAAATTCAACCTTCTGAAGAATTTATCCCTATAGAAACCCTACCTCTGACACCATCAAAATGTCCCTCTCCTTTCCTCACATGACCCCTGTGCACTCAAGATAATTGGCCCATTGGATAAATCAACCTCTCCACAACTCAACCTACTCTACACTTCAACTACTCGACCTCTCGATTTCCTAAGCTTGGCCTCCTAGAAATACTCCCAAAATTTCCCTGCACTTTTCCTCCCATCTCTTCAGTCTAGATGAATCTTTTTCTCTAGAGAAAATTGTTACGGGAATAAGTACCCTAGGGCTTTGGGTCAGAACCCCAACAGAGCAAGAGTGATCTACAGCAAGAAATATGCATACAAATCAGGCAACATGCTTAAATAAACAAACTATGTATGGATGAACATACCCAGATGTCCTTTGTTTGGGTAGTTCCAGCAGGGTTCAGACCCTTTGCAACTCTTGATGATCCTCGAATCTGCAAATCAACCAATCCGAACATACATAGCAGCATATAGATAAAGCATTTTAATGAAATCAACTTTATATCATATAGGTAAGATGATTATTTATACATTCAAATGACTTTCATACATGAGTTACAACAACATCTGATGCATAAACAAGGTCAATCTCATGAACAAGACAGTGTTTCTTTTTATTGTAGAAACTATAATAAACATGGAAAGAGTTCACCTGAGTCTTCTTCTTCCAACTCCAAGCAGAACCATCCTTCAGGTCCGTCCAGTCCCAGTCTTCAACAGCCTCCTTCCATAACTAATACCATGATATCTCAAGCAAGTGGGAGAATATCAACACTCAAGGAAACAAGGGTTTCCTGAACTTGGGGAAGTGCTTGAAGCACAGGGATACTTCAGACTTGGTCAGGGGATAATCTCAGTATAGTAATTCTATCTCTTCTCTCCTCCCTAAGGCCTTCCTATAGAAGTCATATTTATACTTATCCCAATTAGTTTTTTAGTTGGGAAACAGTTGGGAACAGTTGGGCCACGAGCACTAGGAGGTGATAAACAGGTAAAACCTGTGAACTCTGCCTATAGTTAAGGAAATTTAATTTTTTTAAGTGTTTTAACACATATACGCGGGTTCGGTATTGACTAACCCGCGTGTACATGCTTTTATCACAGGGCAAAGTAGCATACAGGGAGTAAAACATTGTTTTTAAAATATTTGGATCAAGTTTGGAAGGAGGGGTTGCCCTAGGCCATAAACCAAGAATCACAAATACCACAGGTGATATTTGTATCTATAACAGATGCCCCCTAATATATGAGGTCAGAAGGGGGTACATGATGGCTGAAATGTATTAAGTATATGGAAAGGAAACCTGTCGAAACTGAGAAGGACTTCACCAGATTTCAGTCTGCCAAGCCATCAAAAGAAGATGAGAAAGAAACAACTGTCTGAGGCAGGCATACCCATGCTCAGAGAAATTAAAGCATCTTCGCATATCAAGTACGAGCAGATCCACTATTTATACAAGTATAAATAACTGAAAGTACATAATGGATCATCTGATTGTGATCGAACAAGTACATGCCTAAATATCACATGTAAGAAGATAATCAATGAAGCTAAAAGATGAAGTTGATCACTGATGTCAAAAACTGATCCCAATAGTACCAAATGAACATGATGGAATAAGATGATACTACATCTCAACACAGATGCCAGCATATAAGATGTCGTTGTGAAGGACTGCAACATATAATGTGGATGGTGTCAACTAGCAGCAACAGGAGAAACTAACAAGTGAACCAAAGAATGTTGATGCAACCCGAGGTCTTCATCGATTGCCATAGTACATTTCTACACAGTGGAAATAAATGATCTGAAGTCGACCATGTGAGAAATCGTTTGATTATTGTTCATTGATGTATATCATTAACAAATTCAATACTGCTTACCGATAATGATAATGAGAGTCAAGGTACCCAATACAATCTAACAAGTGCGGATAAATGAGTTGAAGTCGAACACTTGGAAGAATCTATCAATCAGAGGACAATGATGGTTTCCCACTGTTGATAGCGAAGGATCTGCCACTGATGACTGCAAACCCCAAGGTACTGCCAAATGGACTCTAGATCTTTGCCCCAGAGTAATGAGTCGTAGTCAATAGGAAAAGATCCGCTAGAAGGAAGGTATTAAGGCATCCTTCATCAATCTAGCACAAGTGTAACCCATAGGCCAATAATGTGGAAGGAATCAGACGAAAAAGATGTAGTAACCCAACCGAAGCACATTTTCAGTGTACACAAGATGTAGCTAGTGCACGATAGAAACCCTCTGAACCAACCAATAATGAAAGCTGACACAGAAGCGAGGAATCCACCAATAGGGTCAAATGGAAACCAAGGCATTGCATGAATCCCAACGTGTGATAATGAAAGATGATGTCGAACACAAAGGAAACCACTCAGTCAAAGACCCATGATATTGATCGATGTTGAGCACAAGGTGACCTATCAATAATGAAAATAGGTCCAAGGTGCGGCTCTAGGCTTGCCCTCAGAGCAATATGTCGTCGTTGATAAGGACAATACCCGCCAGCAAGAAGTCAATGGAGACCTTCTCAAACCGGCACGAGCAAAGGACCAATATAACTGATATGATGACAAACAAGACACTGCCAACCAGGGATGGCCGACTGAAAAATAGGTCAAGAGACACTGCAGAGAGGCCGACTCAGGTTTAATTCCCTTGAACAAAAGCACGATTCAATGATGACTATGTGGCAGCATATGATAACTCTGTATAAGTTCATCATGTAGGAGGCACAAGAAAACTCTCCATATGATTGGAAGAGATAACCAACCAGAGGAGAACTGACTCAATAACAAGGTTAAGGCGTACCTAATTCAAACTAAATCTCACCCAAAATGGAGGAGAGACTTTCTTTTGAGTGCTTTATTCAATGGCAACACAACTGACTCTAGCTGCCAACAATATATGGAAATGTTGTCCTGTTCCCGCTCTTTTTTGGAATATATAATTATTTTTGTCTTTTTCTTTAAGCTGGAAAAAGAATAAAATAATGCTATAGTACTGTGGAAAGAATGAGTGTCAGTGAAACATATGATCTAGTTTCTAGGATGGGAACAATCCTATGCTCAATGCAGGGAGGCGAAACTGGTCAAAGACACTCAAAGGGTTGTTCCTTCCACGGATCAAAGGGTGTGTCAAGTTGCAGAAGCTAAGTGATTGCAGGTTTGAGTTTGTAGAAGACATGGTCAAATAAGTGGCTTAAACACGAGTCCAAGTGAAGTCGGCTCAAGGCCAAAAAGTGCAAATAGTCAAAATGCAATGCAGCAGTACAACTCAACACAAAGAAGCCTCTAGGGTATAAGGTCATAAATAAGCATAGAAGCAAGGAGAATGTGTCTTTAACGCACAAGTCATGGCAGGACTAAAGAGGACTTCGAGCCTAAGAAAAAAAAATCAGCATGGGTGCCAAGTGGCAACAATCTACTATGGCACCCATGATAAGGTAGGCTCTACCACACAAGTCATGACACTCCTAAGCAACGAGGAGGTTCTGCACCATAACTTGGTGGGGTCGATCCTAAGGCCAAAATGGGAAAGGAAACTAATAAGTGCACAATGCAGGTGAAAAAACCTAACCTATATGCCAGTTTCGAGAACCAATACCTATCAGAACAGATCAACCATAAAAATTTCCAAAGGAGAAATATTTCAAGTTATGTAAACATAAATAGGAACACTAGACAAGAAGTTAATACAACCCACATATAAACTTCATAGAAAATCTTGTGTTATAGAATACAAAACTTGAAAATGTGTACCTTATATATACAATATGGTACAGGGAACCACGCAACCTTGTGCCTTACGCATAATATTTCTTTTGGACAAACCCCTTGCAGGGCTCAGCCAAGGACTCCTTTGGTAGTCAAAACTCATGGCTTCAAAGAGTTCCTCCTGTGAAGGAAAATCAAGTTCTGAGAAATCATGAGAACTACAAGGATCAAAAGAGGGAATTAAGGGGTCCCATGTCCCTATAGGAAGAATCTCTCGGTCAACTGTATGGGACCAAGTCCCAGGAAGGAGAATTATAAGTCAAAGGATCCTTCTCAGAAGCGATTGAACATTGAGGATTCAATGCCACATAATTCATCTGTGGCGGGGTAGAGTCTACTTGAACACTTGGAACAAACCAAGGGGTATTCTACAGTAAAGTCGAATTAGGGTGGTGATTATCAGATGCAAGCTGATCAATAGTGACAATATTTCCTTTATGTGGAAAACACATCACACGAAAGAGTGAAGACACCACAGCATTCATTGCATACACATAATCACGCCCAAGTAGCATATTAAAGTCTAAAGGGCTATCAACCACCATCATATCGATTAAGACAACCTTCCCACCTAAAGTAATAGGCAATTGAGGAAGAACACCCATAGATTCACTAGGTCTTCTATCATAGGCTAACAACTGACTCTAAGCTATCAACAAATTTGGGGAACCCAAAGCTTTCCAAGTCAAAGAGGATATAATACTTGCACAGGACCCTTCATCCACCATACATCGATATACTTTTGTGGAATTAACTCTGACCTTTATTTGGAAAGGTGCAGTGGAAGGAAGACGAGGCTCGACAAGACTATCCCAATCAAAGGAGACAATCCTAGAACTTGGAGGGGGAACATTTGAAGAAACCGGAATGCCCCCTATACCAGAAGACTTTGTACTAGAAATCAAACGGACTCTTTTGTTAGGAACTTCACCCCCCCAAAAGAGGAGTGTAATCAGCGAGAGATTGCACTCGCTCAACCACATTATCAACCAATGGTTGATGGGACTGTTGAGAAACCATATCAGGTCCAGGAGTAGAAGAACTTTTAGACTCGGACCATACCCTTTGTACCTCTAGAATACTAGGGCACAAATGAGTAAGATGGTCTCCCTTGCATATCTTACAAGGTAACTTAGGTTTAAAATTTCGACGTGGAGGTTTCTTATCAACCTCCATTCTGCCAACATGACTAGCAGTGGTTTGCAGAGAGTCCTGAACATGACTTGCAGAGGTCAATGACTTTTTGCTAGTATGACTTGCAGTGACTAGACTTATGCCCCCAACATGACTTGCAATGACTGAAGGTTCATCTCCAACATGACTAGCAGAGGTTGAAGATGAATTGCCAGTATGACTTGCAGTGACTAGACTTGTGTCCCCAGCATGACTTGCAGCGACTAAAGGTTCATCTCCAACATGACTAGCAGAGGTTGATGATGAATTGCTAGTATGACTCGCAGTGACTAGACTTGTGCCCCCAGCACGACTTACAACGGCTGAAGGCTCATCTCCAACATGACTAGAAGAGGTTGATGATGAATAGATAGAATTATTCTTCTTCTTCATCTTCCTCTTTCTCCTCTTTTTAGATTTCTTATTACAAGGAGGAGAAAGAGGAATCCTAGATTTTTCTTTGAAAGAAGATGAACAATTAACATCCATGTGATGCCCCTAAAATAAAGCATTCATCTGAGAAGCTTTAAGAACATCGGGAATATCCGGAGTGGACCACAGCCAAACTGGTAGTCCAACATTCAATCCAGGAATATTCAAAGTGGCTATCAAGGGAGTACCAACGTTTCCAAAGAAAGGAAAAGCACAAGGACCCCCTTTTGGGAGGGTACCTTGGTTTCCACAAGAATATGGGCCATATCTAACTTATTCGCAGATCCTTCCCTTACGGGAATGTACAAATGACTTTTCAAGGAAGATAGACACACAATCAAAACCTTCGCTCTTGAGGAGGAAACTCCGGAACTTTCAAAAGAAAGATCAAAAAACCTTTCAATATCGGCGGTGTGGTAGGTCAGTCACTCAAAATCTAAATCCCAAAAGTGACGAGACAAAAATACCTAAAGCCAACTATATACAAGGAGCAAAGAGCACTCAACTATAAAGTCCCTAAAGATACAACCAATCAAGCAAATTCCAAGTATTTCCGCTCTGGGTGATGAAGAATGGACACCAAAATACAAGAAAGTGAAGTAAGGGACCTTCCGAAGATAGTCTAGGATGATGACGGCCCAGGCCTATTACCGAAGGTATCAGAGGTAGTTACGCTGACCTCCAGAATATAGCCTTTGCCAGTGCAAGCCCCCAAGCTTTCCAAGGGTTCCCTCCAGAAGTACTTTTGAACGTGATGCAACGTCAACCTTAGGTGTTATGGGATTTCCCTCAACAGCCACCTGTGTGGATTCCTAGGATAGGAAACTATGGACACCAACTCGTATCAAAAGCCGAGCGGAACAATCATGAGGTAGGACCCGACAAGTAAGAGACGGGGTATCTCTCATCCTTATCTTCACGAACCCTCGTGCTTTACTCCCAGTCACGAAGCTTTCTCGGTCTCCCTAACGCTATTGGATTTTGCTCTTTAAACAAACTTCTATGTTTTACAATTTAGAGCGGCCTTGGAGAGTTAACTCTCCTCTCGCCTAATCCAAGGCCCTAAATAAACCTAAACTCGTTGGTGTATTCTGATGACAATACAAAAAAGCTCTAGTTTATTTTATTAAGTGCTTGATTTTAAAGGTTGTTCTTTTAAGTGGGATAAATGGGAGTGAAACCAATGATGTGTGTATGACTCAACTGGAATCAATGAAAAAGTAACTACATGAATGCAATCATTTTTTCCTTTGATGAAAATGGATCTCTATGCAGGTTCTACGAAACTTTTATAAAGAAAAAACTTTTTCTTTTCTTTTCTTGCAACACTCTTCATACACGCAAAAACTAAAAAGATTACTAATGCTTTAACAATGCAAACTATCCTAATGCAAGGTGTAATGAAGATGCAAGATCCTAAATGACACTAAAAATGAAAGTAATGGTTTATAACCTTTACTAAGCCAACTTAAGTATTGAAGATAATATAAATTTTGAATGCAAAAATTCTCTTCAAACAAGAAGGACATATCGCAAAAGATCACAATTCACTTTCAAAAAATGAAAAAAGGAACCAAAAACTTGGCTAAAGAAAAGAAAACCACTATTTTTTAAGACTTTTCTTTTTCAAGAAACAATCAAAACAACTTTTCGAAAATACTCTTAAATGCCACCAAAGACTCAAAGACCGAAAGAAGAGCACAAGGAAACTTTGCAAGTCACAAGTTTAACAATGAATGAAAACTTGAACAAAAAGGGCGTCAACTTGTACTAAACGACCCAAAAGGCAACAAAGAGCTTTGAGAAACTGACCGAGAAAAAGAAACACTTTCAAATTCATCAAAAAGAAACTTTCAAAAAGCAAGAAAAGGTGTAAGGCCACGAAATGACGGGAAGCAAAGCGAGTAAACCAATAATCAAGTTTGACACAAAGATTGAAAACAATTTGTTGTTCCGGAAGACCAAAACAATCAAGAACCTCGATAAGAAGCCTTGTGTGTTCAAACGCAAATCATAAAACTCACTCAAAAGCAAACCTAGGCCAAAAACTTTTCAAAGCAGGGGAGAATTCAAAACAGTAAGCTCACTAAATAATTAAATTCTAAAGACAGAAACTGACCACTCAGAAACCAAACAGACCAAGAAACAAATCTTTCTGGGCAAATTGATTTGAAAAAAGCACACAAAAAATGGTATACACGACTGTGTTCCAGCACAGGTGCGTATACACGTGCTTTTGACAAAAGAAACTCGTATATACACAGTTTCAGTTCATAGAAACAAGCGTGTGTACGCTTCTATAAATAGACAAAGATGCGTATACTAAGTTTTGCAAGAAAAATAGAAAACAAGGCCTGATAAAAAATATCAAACTTCAAGTCTGAGTTCTTACAGGAGCAAGCAATACTATAATAGCAAGCAAACCAAGAATTGAACCATGATAGACACTAAACAACCCAAACTAGGAATAACAAGATTGTTATCCCCAGTATGGTCGCCAATTTTGTTACGGGAATAAGTACCCTAGGGCTTTGGGTCAGAACCCCAACATAGCAAGAGTGATCTACAACAAGAAACACGCATAAAACTTAGGCAACATGCTTAAATAAACAAACTATGTATGTGAACATACCCGGATGTCCTTCGTTTGGGTAGTTCCAGCAGGTTTCAGACCCTCTGCAACTCCTGATGATCCTCGAATATGCAAATCAACGAATCCAAACATACATAGCAGCATATAGATAAAGCATTTTAATGAAATCAACTTTATATCATATAAGTAAGATGATTAGTTATATATCCAAATGACTTTCATACATGAGTTACAACAACATCGTATGCATAAACAAGGTCAATCTCAAGAACAAGACAGCGTTTCTTTTTATTGTAGAAGACTATAATAAACATGGAAAGAGTTCACCAGAGTCTTCTTCTTCCGGCTCCAAGCGAAACCATCCTCCAGGTCTGTCTAGTCCCAGTATTCAACAACCTCCTTCCATAACTAATACCATGATATCTCAAGCAAGTGGGAGAATATCAACAATCAAAGAAACAAGGATTTCCTGAACTTGGGGAAGTGCTTGAAGCACAGGGATACTTCAGACTTGGTCAGGGGATAATCTTAGTATAGTAATTCTATCTCTTCTCTCCTCCCTAAGGCCTTCTCGTAGAAGTCTTATTTATAATTCTCCCAATTAGTTTTTTAGTTGGGAAACAGTTGGGAACAGTTGGGCTATGGGCACTAGGAGGTAATCAACAGGTAAAACTCGTGATCACCAAACTCTCTACCATGTACTATGCCTTTGCTTATCTAAGTGTTGTTGGTTGTTGCTTCCTGATACACCATGAGATCATGGTTGATCCCAAACCAAAACAATATCTAGACGTGGATTTTATATCCATAGCACTCATAGCACAATCAAAATGTGTGTACTCCTGCAACTCTACTCCACCAACTCCAACATATCTCAATCCAAGGTCCATTGTACCTCATAGATATCTCAACACATGATTCATTGCCACCAAATGAACCTATCCCGACTCTACCATGAATTGGCCAAGCTACCTATACAATGTGGTATCCACCAACTCTCCCTCATAAGCACTTAGCTTCTTCAAGTTAATGGGCATAGTTGCAGACATCGGCATACAATCCTCCATCTAAAATTTCCTCAAGGTCTCAACTACATACTTTCCCTACGCTAGGAAAATCTCTCTCGGTTATTGTCAAACCTCCAATCCTAAAAGCAATGCATCAATTCAATGTCCTTCATCTCAAACTCCAAAGAAAGGTCTTCCTTGCACATCGTTATGCGCTTCTTTGATCTCGTCAAGAAGATATCATCAACATAGAGTACCAAGATAAGTGGTTCACCCTCAACAAGTACATATCACAAGTTGGACTCTACTTCACTCTTGGTGAAGCCCAAACCAAGAAAATATCCATCAATCCTAACATACCATGTGCGTAGATCCTGCTTCAGCCCATAAAGGGCATTCTTCAACATGCATACATGGGACTCTCTCCCATGTACCTCAAAGCCTTGAGGTTGCTCAATATACACCTCTTCCTCAATCACCCTATTGAGGAAAGTAATCTTCACATCCATCTTATGTATCCTCCACTCCATCTTTGAAGCAATAGATACGATCACCCTAATAGATGTATATCTGGTGAGAGAAGCAATTATCTCCTCATAGTCCAACCCCTCCTTTTGGGAGAACCCTCTTGCCACGAACGTCGCTTTGTACTTTTCAACACTGCCATCAACTACATGATTGATCTTGAAGATCCATTGAAAAGTGACCATTGACTTCCCCTCAAGGCTCAACATTATGTCCCATACATTATTCCTCATTATGGAGTTATATTCCTCCACCTTGGAATGCCTCCAAACCTACTCATATGCAGCCTCCTCAAAAGTAGAAGGCTCAGACTCACTGATGCTTCTTGTTAAGGGAAAATAACTAGAAAATATCACTAGTGGTCTACCCTATTTGAAGGGATTTCTAGGACCATCCACATGCTCCTCAACATCTCTCAAGGTTTATTCAGCTCACCTTGGCCTCCTCATAGTAGAGCTCGAAGGATATCTCTCTCATCCTCCTCATCTATAGGCTATGTCCCTATTACTAGTGTTGTTGGTCCCTACTCAATCTTAGGAGCCTCTTGCTTTTAATCCTCTACCCCTACTGGTTTCGTATCATGAGAGCTCCTAAAGGTCATGCCCTCCTCGAATTTGACATCCCGACTAACAATGGCACTCCTTTATCCTGGAATGTAGAACATGTAGGCCTTTAACACCTCATTATAGCCCAAAAAAATGTCCTTTCATGAGGGCTCCAGTTTCGTCCTCTTCTTGATAGGAAGGTGGACATAAACTAGATTGCAGAAGATACACAAATGACTTACCTATGATCTCACTCCTATATACATATCCATTGTGTATTTTACTCCAATACTCTGTGAGGACTCTTTTTCTCCAAATAAACAGTTGTATTATGTGCCCCTACCCACAAAAACATAGGAAAGTCTTGATCACAGATCATTGCATTCTTTGCTCCCAAGTCTTGACCATAGGTCATTTCCTTCGCTACTCTCGCTATGGTCTTATTCTTCCTTTTGACAACCCCATTCTACTAAGGGTTGTAACACACATTGAGTTCCTTCTTGATCCTTGCATCCATGCAAAAATCATGAAACTAATTGGAGGTATACTCATCCCCGCTATCAGATCTTAGTACTGTAATCTTCTTCCTAGTCTGGTTCTATGCAAGAGCTTTGAACTCTTGAAATCAATCGAAGACCTCACCCTCGGTCTTCATGAAGTAGATCCAAGTCTCCTTCGAATCATAGTCTATGAATATTGCAAAGTAGCCAGACTCTATGATTGCTTCCACTAACACAAGGCCACATATCTGAATGCACCAAGTCCGATATCCATTTGGACCTAGTCTCATTATGAGGAAACACTACCTTGGCATGCTTGCCAAGTGCACCCTTTACACGCTCCCTCTTACTCCACCCTGATATTTGGAAAACTTGTAACCATCCCCCATAACATAGGAAGAGCCCTATAGTGTAGGTGTCCCATTCGCCTATGCCAAAGCTCACTCTGGTTATCATTGTCATGTACAAGAGCCTTCACCGATGTACTCTCAAAAAATATCAGTCGTTCTCCCTACTCCAAATTACTCGCCTCTTGTTAGGATCAACTCCTTTTGGCCTAACAATGACTTCACCTCTTGTGAAGCTAACCTCTAGTCATATGTCCTCCATGGCCAAAACTAATAGGAGATTCTTTTCCAACCCAATAGAAACATCACCTGATCCACCTCCATGATACCCCTTGATTCCATCTAAAAATCAATGATGAAAATTCCCTCTATTGTATCTTTGGTGTTGTATCTAAGCTCCACACATAGGTCTCTAGGCCCTTTGGCCATGTTGGTGAAAACATATCGAGATCTTGTCATGTGACAAGATGCTCCATTACTCATAAACCACACCCTATCATCATGGTGACAAAAAGACATGACGCCAAGGCAAAGTTCTTGTTAAATTCTCATCCAACTAATCCATTTGTGTTGTGATTGTTGTAGAGGCATTTCCCTTTGCCTTCTTCCTATTTGGACATTGTCCAACAAAGTGACCAGACTTATGACATGCAATGCATTTTAATTTGTTCGTGTCCTTCTCTTTTTTACTTTATGAATATGTTCCTCCACCATGGTTCTTCTTGGTCTTCCCCTTTCTCTTCTTCACTTGCACAACAAGAGCATGTTCCTCATCCCCATCACCACTACTATGTTGTCCACTCGTGATTGAACTCTTCCATGTTACTTTCTAGATGAAAGCATCCCACAACTGGCTCCAATCAAGAAACTGTTGTCTAGCAAGTATCCCCTCCACAAAGGTGGCCCATTACTTAGTTCGACCCTTTAGGGCTACCTTCACTAGCTTCGAATCACTAATTGGTTCTCCCCAATTGATATCTCATCACGAGCCTACTAGATCTTGGTGATATATGAGGTTATGGTCTCTGATATGCTCATTTGGATGTTGTTCAACTTCACCTGCAACATTGTTGAGAAATGGCAACAAGAAAGTCCAGTTTAAATTTGTCCTTGAATTGAAACTTATGATTAAAATAGAATTCTATTCTCATATAAACTTGTAAATATTTAATTAAGTTTAATTAGCTTAGGAATTTCAGGTTGGAATTCTTTTGGAAGTCATGTAAGTGTTCTCCCTAAATTTTGGTGGTCCAGTATGAGTTTAGATTAAGTTGTAATTAGATAACTCAATTTACTGAGTTATATACAATTAAATTAGCCCTAATTGTTTGTTGAACTAGTATAGGATTAACAGTCAGTTAGTGCACTAGTGCATCCATGGGTGCTACTTAAGATAACTGAAGATTCACTCATCGGAAACTCATGCATGTCAATTCTAAGAAAGACCCAGTTGAGACTATAGTGCAGGGACAATGTACTATCAGTTGTATGATTTAATGAGTTGTATAGATCATGCATGCAATGAAGAAGAGGACCTAGATTGGATTGCGCGGTTTTGGAAGCACTGGATTCCCATTAATATGGGTATTCAGCCTAGGAATTGCACAAGGAAATGGGGGATTTGCAAGTAGTGTAAATTAGCTAAGTGTTGGCTAAGAGAGAGCTTGTGAGGCAGAGAGTTGAGCATACTTGTGCGGAATTGTTCTAGTGAAAACAAGCTTTGTATCTTCACTCATAGTTATGATTAATGCAATACAAATAGGCGGAGTTTTGAGCAGTGGCTTTCCCCTGAAAAACTTATTATGTTATGTTCCATTGATTTGTCTTCTTCTTGTTCACATTGTTTTCACCGATCTATTGACTTTCATTGGTTGAAAGTAGAAGTAGATTCTTGTATCTTGTTTTCGTAGATTACATGGGCTTGTGAATCTATAAGAAAATATACATGGTATCAGAGCTGAAAATAGTATACTAGAGAATATTCTGAAGTTTTTAGTTTTGTGTTACAGGTGAAATTTGAATTTGCAATACATACTTCAGGATTGGTGATGGCGTTCTACGATTTGCAGCTTGACTATGCCTTGGAAGGCAACTCGAATTATATAGTCTGGAAGGACAAAATGGAGGTTGTGCTGGAGGATAATGATTTGAAGGAATTTCTTGATCAAGTCATTCCTAAGCCAACAACATTGGATGCATAGAATTTGGCTGAATGGAAGACGTGTGTGGTAAAGGCGAGGTGGATAATCCTTGAGGTAGTTTGAGACCACATTGTCTCGAGTCTCCATGGCAAGGAAACTTTGTATGCTATGTGGAAAGCATTGACAAAATTGTATCAGAACAACAGTGACCAAAGGATATTGGCATTGAAGGACAAACTGCAAAAAATTAAAATGGAGAAAGTCGAGACTATTCCAAAATACTTGACCAAGTTCAATCAATGTTGTGATGAACTTGGAAGTGTTGGAATCATGGTTTTCGAAGATTATATGGTGAGTCTTGCTCTTTTGGGACTCCCAAAGATTTGTCATAATTATCAGGACTCCACCAATGGTCGGGAGAAGCTGCTAGATTGGGAACGACTGTGGTCGGATTTGATGCAGGAGGAGATCAAAAGGAACACTAGGGATGGCTCTTCATCAAAGACTGATGATGAAGAGAATTGTGCCTTAGTGATTAAGGTGAAGAAGGGGAAGGGGAAATCTTCTAATTCCAAATTGAATTCTTGTCATGGAGACAAGAAGAAAGACATGGTGAAAGTCAAATGCTTTCATTGTCATGAGTTGGGACACTTTGCTACAAATTCTCTGCTCAAGAAGTCCAAGAAGAAGTCCTCAGGAGGAGCGGTGGGTGAGGCTTTGGCCTCTCAATTTGAATTAGAAGTTTCCCTCATTGCATGCATGGTGTCATCAATGATGGGAAGTGTATGGTACTTAGACAGTGGAGATTCATTCCACATGACTGACGACAAGAAGTTATTCAGTGACTTATAGGAGAAAGATCTCCAGATTCATATCGATATGGGTGGCGATGGGAGATATAGTGCTACTCGATTGGGCATGGTTACTTTTTAGAGGGAGAATGGGGCTCCACTCACCTTGAAGAATGTTATGTATGTGCCCAAGTTGAAGAAGAACTTGGTATTTGTTGCCATGCTTGAGGATAGAGGCTATGATGTGATCTTCTTGAAAGGAAAGGCATTCCTTCGACACATAGCCCCAGGTCAAGTAAAGAATATATAGATTCGAGTTAAGAATCTCTATAAGTTGGAGGTAAAGGATTGTGTTGCTTTGAGCACGAAAGTAGAGATGGTGCAAAGCCGAGACATTGGCAAGTTGCGCCATAGGCGATTGGATCACTTGCATCATGGGGCTTTGAAGATCATGCAGCAGATCTCTACCGGTTTTCCCAAAGGTACACTAAAGCAAGTTGGTACTTTGGGTAAATACACTAAGTCATGTCACTAGATTTGTGGCCCATGGATTTTCACAAGTAAAGGGGATTGACTATGATGAGACGACTGTTGGGTCCTTATAATACTAGTGATTACCTCATTACTATTGTAGTGGTATCCCTTATTAATATTGTTGTGCCCCTATTGTCCCCATATTGTTATTACTGTGCCCCATAGAATCCCTCTATTGTTATTTTTGTGGCTTTATATTATTATTGTTAGGTCAGCTGGGTTATATTGTGACTCCTTAGACTCCTATATATAGAAAGGAGGTTTTGTCATTTGAATCATCCAAGAATTGTTAATTTATGTAATATAAAGGAGGTTGTCCCCTCGAAGAGGCTGAATTCTAAGGCATTGATCTATATTTTCTATCTTTTTCTTGAGCTGGTTTCATAACATTTGGCATCAAAGCTTTGGATTCTAGGGTTTCGCTACTCCAAACAGGTCATCGTGGAATTTTCGCTATAACCTTTTTCTGCGATGTTTCAGAAGCTAAAAAAAAACCCATTTGAGAAGAAATTGCGCTGAATCTCAGGTCCGAATTTCAAAGCTTTTTGTGCTATATTTGTGGAGATATAATATGAGGAAGTTGGTCTTTTTGCAGACTCTTGAATTACATTCCAGACAGGTGACCTGAGGAAAATATTCATAACTTTCTCTCTAAGCATCGGATTGAAATTTCGTAAGAAGGTACAGAAAGAGAACGGACTGTAGTTTCTTGTATATATTTTTCAGAGCCAAAGATCGAAACAATGACTCATGGCATGTCGTACAAGTTAGCTCTATTGAACTAGTCTATAATCAGGTCACTATGGGAGATTTCGCATAACTCTTACTTTGAGAATCCAATTTGGATCACACTGGTGGCATTGGAAAGAGGACACAAAGGGCTACTGCAGGTCACAATTTCAGAACTGGATGATTCGAAAGTACAGAGATACATCAGAGGCAATATCGAGCTCCTACAAAGTGAAAAAAGGTGTGTAGATTTTTTTTTAATTTTTGCTTAAGCTTGGTTTGAAAATTTATTTTGAAGGAATTCAAAGGGCATAGTAGAGCATTATTATTGGTAACTGATGCCCCGAGTAAAGAAAATGCAAACACCTAGTAAGCAACCTGAAAACTCTAGCATGACTCATGAAGAAGAGGAAGAAATGCTACATGATATATCAAAATTACGAGACCAAGTGCAACAAGTGACACTTGCAAAAAAAGTAACAGAATCTAAGATGGATGGTTTAAAGAAAGATGTAGAAGCTAATATGGATTGTTTAAAGAAAGGCGTAGAAGCTAAGATGAATGACATGGAAGCTAAGATGGATGATTTGAAGATAGATTTGAAGACAAGCATGGAAGATTTGAAGACAGACATGGAAGATTTGAAGACAGATTTGACAAAATTTCTACAAGAAATACTTACTAATGGTGAAAAGGTAGTAAAGGAAACTCATGATGCGAACAAAAGAAATGTTAATCATGATTTCATAGACTCTAATGTTGGATCGAAGACCCACCATATTCCAAAAATCGATATGAGGAAGTTTGATGGCAATGATCCTGCAACATGGATATTACAGATGGAGCAATTTTTCGATCTCAATAATGTGCAAAACACACAAAAGGTACGTATGCAACTTTATATTTGGAACCAAATCAGTTGTATGGTATCAATGGCTTTGCTCTCGTAAACAATTTATCACTTGGGCAATTTTTACGGAAGAATTGATAGCACATTATGAGGATACAAAAAGCAACACTTTTTTTAGCCAATTGATAAGTCTCAAACAAAAGGGTTCAATAATGGAGCACATTGAGGAGTTCCAAAAATTGAACATAAGGGTAAAAGATATTCCAGAGGAGCATAGGATTGATGTGTTCATAGGGTCTTTAAAGGATAATATCCAACATGATGTTCGCCTTTGGAACCTGATTCATTAGAGAAGGCATTCAGGTTAGCAAGAAAAATGGAAAGCAAAATTATGGCAACCAGGAAGCATACCACTCACAACTATAAAGATGGAAGTGTTGTTGCCCCTAGTCTCCCACAACCTATAAGGTTGACACCACAACAATTGGAAGAAAAAAGAGCAAAAGGGCTTTGTTACAGTTGTGATAGCAAATACACTAAAGGTCATAAGTGTGCTGAGAAGAAATTATTCTACATAGATTGTGGAAGAGGAAGAAGAAAAGGAGCAAGAAATGTCAAAAGAAGAGGATATACTCCAGGAACAAAGCCTAGATAAAGAATAAATGAATCCGACCATATATTGTAATGCATTGGCTGGAATTACCACTCCTCAACCATCAAGATAGAAGGACAAATCAAGAAGAAAAAGGTAATAGTGTTGATTGATTCAGGAAGCACCCACAATTTTATTCATTGTAAGGTAGCAAAGAATTGAATTGCTTCCTATATCCAGCACCAGAGTGTCAAGTGATGATTGCAAATGGAGGAACAATAAATTGCTTTGGAAAGTGCCATAATATCAAGATATCCATGGGAGAATATGTATTGACTAGCCCATGCTTTCCATTCCAATGGGAGGTGCTGATGTTGTACTAGGAGTCTAATGGCTACAATCCCTAGGTACAATAGCTTTTAATTTTCAAGAACTTTTCATGAGATTTTCTACGGAAGGAAAGGAAGTTGAATTAAGGGGTATTGCAGCGGAAATCGCAGGAAAGATAATCAGCGTCTAAACAGTAGTGACAAACTTCATAAAAAAGGAACAAAGGGGTGATTTCAACAATTATGTCGCTAGATGTTCCCACCATGGGAATCATCTATTTCTCCAGATCTCCAAAAGTCTTCGAACAATAATTCCAAGGTATTTGAGACTCCCAATAGGTGTCCCACCTATTCGGATCAGATCATGCTATTCATTATCTTATTCTAAGAAAAGTGGTTCTCCGAAACATCAGCCGTACAGATATCCCTATGCCCAAAAGAGTGAAATTGAACGTATGGTTGCAGAATGCTAGAGGCTGGTATAATTCAACTGAGTCAAAGTTCTTTCTCTGCTCCAGTAGTATTGGTGCACAAGAAGGATGGATCATGGCGCATGTGTCCGGATTATAGGGAGCTCAACAAGCTCACTATTAAAGATAAGTTTCCCATTCCTGTCATTGATGAATTACTGGATGAATTTGCATGGATCAATTTACTTCACCAAGTTGGATCTTCGTTCAGGATATCATCAAATCAGAATGAAGACTGAAGACATACCGAAAACAACATTTAGAACTCATGAGGGTCATTATGAATTTTTGGTCATGCCTTTTGGCCCTACCAATGCAC
>APFE031132290.1:105288-162739 GCA_000404065.3 Pinus taeda
TGCATTATATTAGATATCATTTTGGGATTCAACTGCGTTAAGTAAGTCATTCACGTATGACCATTTCCATGAGAGGTAGTCGTAACTGACTAATTTCTCATGATTTTTGAATAGTTCACTTAGCACTCATTGCATCGGGTGATGCTCACAGGGGTGAAGAAGGGGGATTGAAACTAGTGAAATGTGGAGAACGAATCACATAGCATCAATCATCACTTCCGGGGCTTGCACCGGGTAACCAGGACTTCCCAGGAGGTCACCCATCCCAGAACTACTCTGGCTCAAGCGCGCTTAACTGTGGAGTTTTTCCACAATCAAGACCACTTAGCTTGCTACCCCATTTGCAAAACCTTAGCAAGTATTGTGCCTCATGAACCATTCAAGTAGAGATCCCTTGACTCTTTTTGAATTTAAGTATGGGGGATTACGCAGTGCGTTATATTAGATATCATTTTGGGATTCAACTGCGTTAAGTAAGTCATTCACGTATGACCATTTCCATGAGAGGTAGTCGTAACTGACTAATTTCTCATGATTTTTGAATAGTTCACTTAGCACTCATTGCATCGGGTGATGCTCACAGGGGTGAAGAAGTGGGATTGAAACTAGTGAAATGTGGAGAACGAATCACATAGCATCAATCATCACTTCCGGGGCTTGCACCCGGTAACCAGGACTTCCCAGGAGGTCAACCCATCCTAGAACTCCTCTGGCTCAAGCGCGCTTAACTGTGGAGTTTTTCCCCCACAATCAAGCCCACTTAGCTTGCTACCCCATTTGCAAAACCTTAGCAAGTATTGTGCCTCATGAACCATTCAAGTAGAGATCCCTAGACTCTTTTTGAATTTAAGTATGGGGGTTTACACAGTGCATTATATTAGATATCATTTTGGGATTCAACTGCGTTAAGTAAGTCATTCACGTATGACCATTTCCATGAGAGGTCGTCGTAACTGACTAATTTCTCATGATTTTTGAATAGTTCACTTAGCACTCATTGCATCGGGTGATGCTCACAGGGGTGAAGAATTGGGATTGAAACTAGTGAAATGTGGAGAACGAATCACATAGCATCAATCATCACTTCCGGGGCTTGCACCCGGTAACCAGGACTTCCCAGGAGGTCACCCATCCCAGAACTCCTCTGGCTCAAGCGCGCTTAACTGTGGGGTTTTTCCCCACAATCAAGCCCACTTAGCTTGCTACCCCATTTGCAAAACCTTAGCAAGTATTGTGCCTCATGAACCATTCAAGTAGAGATCCCTAGACTCTTTTTGAATTTAAGTATGGGGGTTTACACAGTGCATTATATTAGATATCATTTTGGGATTCAACTGCATTAAGTGAGTCATTCACGTATGACCATTTCCATGAGAGGTAGTCGTAACTGACTAATTTCTCATGATTTTTGAATAGTTCACTTAGCACTCATTGCATCGGGTGATGCTCATATGGGTGAAGAAGTGGGATTGAAACTAGTGAAATGTGGAGAACGAATCACATAGCATCAATCATCACTTCCGGGGCTTGCACCCGGTAACCAGGACTTCCCAGGAGGTCACCCATCCCAGATCTCCTCTGGCTCCCAGTTGAATCCCAAAATGATATCTAATAGATTAATAAACTATTTACATAAATTAGATCATTCACATAATTTTTTTTAGCACATAAAATTTAGTTTCATGTTATTTAAAAAGTAAAAGCAATTAAATACATGTAAATATTGAGTATATAATTATTATATAGTATAGTCATATAAATTAAATTGTTGGTAAACGTGGTATCAAAACAATTACATCATATTGCATTTTAATTATCAAAATTAAAAAAGTAAAATATAAAAGATTGCTAAATTTGATTTGAATTTATGAAGAGAACGAAATGAAATACATATTTAAAACCAAAACATAGAGATATAATGAAACACAACTTCAATTAATAAATAGAAAATGTTGAAACTGTATACATGCAAAATGAAAGTAAACTAGGTTGAATAGTGGTATCTTATCTCTGAGAAGAGATACGATGACTATATGCCTTCCTAAACTACATTGCAATGAGGCTAATATGCCTTTTTATCATGAATAAATAGAAACCCTATAGATATATAATAATATATATATATATATATATATATATATAGTTAATATATATATATATATATTATATATATATTATTATATTTATATATATAATTCTTTATATATATAAATATATATAAACTAACATTAAGAGATGAAGCACCAAATGCTTATGGGCCCTGATAGGGTAAGTTGGAATGTCAACTTCTCGGGGTCATAATTTTGGCATATGATCTTCGTTTGATGCACACGATAACTCGTTGGAAAGGTCTTTCCGAGAAGTATAATTTTTGACTTCCCTAGGCCTAGAAAACACCTTATAGGTCCACACAATGGATCCTGAAGTTTGTGACTTAAAAGCTATCAAAAATAGAAAAATGCCAAAATAGTAAAATTATGTTGTGAGTTGGTGGACTAGGTAGTTGGCTATAACACCCTCCTCCCAAATTTATCCAAGTTAACTGGTCCACTGGGTAAACATGTGACAAGAGGCTACTATGATTTGATTAAACTCCCTATGTACAGTTAAGGAAGTGGAACTGACAAAACACAACCAATCTGACCTTCTACACATGTTACAAAAACTTTAGGAGCCAACTAATCCTTTCAAATGACCAACCCTTGAGGTAACTTGATATTTTACTAACAGAGAGTCTTAGTTGCTCCCATGAGATGGGCATGCATGTGATTGGGACCCTCCAGTCGCTCCCACAACAAGGGCATGCCAATGAATGAGGACTTTCTCAACTAGTTCTCAGTCTGCGACTCCAAATTCTGTGCCACTTTTTTAGGGCTATGTCTCAGGCCACTCCCTAGAACTTTGTGAGACTTATAGAAATGAAAAATAACATTAAAACATTGATACTAAAGAAAATACTTGAACAAGGACTTTACCTGATCCCTACTAGCCATGAAAGGCATTTCGTCAAACATGTCATAAATATGCATTCTACAGGTCTTAACAACAGATTTGAGCATAGAGGTATCATACTTATATGAAAATCGCTAAGAAGCATTGATGCCTTATCTCATTAGCTGCATTATGATATATTAGGTCATATATTCATTGTTCATTCATGTACAAATCAAAACATGATGAGAGCCATACATCATCACTGCCATAAAACATACTCATAACCAACATATAAACAACATAAATGACAAGGATACAACAACCATAAAAGCCACATATAAACGAGTACATTTACACATTAAATACCAAGAAAAAGGAATTGTTATTAATGAGTGCATAAGCCAACCAACTATGGGACTTCCTTGAACCACCCGACCATATATTGGCTGAACCAAATATTTCTTTGAGCCAATCATCCCTATGCCATATACCAAGCATGAATGTGGGAATCATAACCAAAATCACCAAGGGCCTGTCGAGGCTAAACTACCTCACCATCATCAATAGAACCAAGCTTTACACAATCCCCGACCGGATCATTAGGACCTAAACAAGCATGCATGCCACCGGATTTCTCCACTTACACTGCGAGGAATTTTCCTGTCTCCTAGTCTCTAGTATTTACAATAATGCCCACTGGATCACTAGGCCCTAATTGAGACTTCACCCTCCAGGATTTACCATATATCCTTCCCTTCACTGATCAAGGATTCCTAGGCCTGATTAGGGGCACCCACCTCTAGAATTTATCATATATCTTGCCATTCACTGGTCGATGATTCCTAGGCCCACTGAGGTAACAAAAAATCCGTCTTTATCGTAACCCATAGTCCAGTTCAGGGATTACTAGGCTAAGACTTTACTGCAATCCACAATCTGATTCAAGGATCACTAGGCCATGTGTTCTTTCTTTCAGAGACCATCTCACTCTGTTTCGAATCCATTTGGAAATCCAGCTCAACCAAAAAATGAGAACACCATCACACAATGGATATCCATAAATGGAAAGACAAGGCTGAAGAACACTGTCACACTTGAAAAATCCCATGCCAATGAGAGCAAGAGAACCAAATGCACACATGCATGTACCGTGCATGCCAAATCTAGCAAGGAAATCACACATGCAAATTAATACCTACAAGTAATCCCTGATGTGTTCATAGGGTCTTTAAAGGATAATATCCAACATGATGTTCGCCTTTGGGAACCTGATTCATTAGAGAAGGCATTCAGGTTAGCAAGAAAAATGGAAAGCAAAATTATGGCAACCAGGAAGCATACCATTCACCCCTCTCAGTGTTATTGTTGTTGCCCCTAGTCTTCGACAACCTATAAGGTTGACACCACAACAATTGGAAGAAAAAAGAGCAAAAGGGCTTTGTTATAGTTGCAATAGCAAATACACTAAAGGTCATAGTGTGCTTAGAAGAAATTATTCTACATAGATTGTGAAGAGGAAGAAGAAAAGGAGCAAGAAAGGTCAAAAGAAGAGGATATACTCTAGGAACAAAGCCTAGATAAAGAAGAAGTGAATCCGACCATATCTTGTAATGCATTGGCGTGAATTACCACTCCTCAAACCATTAAGATAGAAGGACAAATCAAGAAGAAAAATGTGATAGTGTTGATTGATTCAGTAAGTACCCACAATTTTATTCATTGTAAGGTAGCAAAAGAATTGAATTACTTCTTATATCCAGCACCAGAGTGTCAAGTGATGGTTGCAAATGTAAGAACAATAAATTGCTCTGGAAAGTGCCATAATATTAAGCTATCCATGGGAGAATATGTATTGACTAGCCCAATGCTTTCCATTCCAATTGGAGGTGTTGATGTTTTACTAGGAGTCCAATGGCTACAATCCTTGGGTACAATAGCTTTTAATTTTCAAGAAATTTTCATGAAAATTTTCTGTGGAAGGAAAGGAAGTTGAATTAAGGGGTATTGCAGGGAAACTAGGAAAGATAATCAGCTCTAACAATATGACAAAGCTTCTAAAAAAGGAACAAAGAGGTCAAATTGCACAATTATGTTCGCTAGATGTTTCCACATTGGAATCATCTATTTCTCCAGATCTCCAAAAAGTCTTGGACAATCATTCCAAGGTATTTGAGACTCCCAAAGGTCTCCCACCTATTCGTGATCATGATCATGCTATTCATCTGATTCCAGGAAGTGTTCCTCCAAACATTAGGCCGTACAGATATCCCTATGCCCAAAAGAGTGAAATTGAACGTATGGTTGTAGAAATGCTAGAAGCTGGTATAATTCAACCAAGTCAAAGTTCTTTCTATGCTCCAGCAGTATTGGTGCACAAGAAGGATGGATCATGGCGCATGTGTCCGGATTATAGGGAGCTCAACAAGCTCACTATTAAAGATAAGTTTCCCATTCCTGTCATTGATGAATTACTAGATGAATTGTATGGATCAATTTACTTCACCAAGTTGGATCTTCGTTTAGGATATCATCAAATCAAAATGAAGACTGAAGACATTCCGAAACAACATTTAGAACTCATGAGGGTCATTATGAATTTTTGGTCATGCCTTTTGGCCTTACCAATGCACCTTCAACATTTCAAGGTTTGATGAATTCAATTTTCAAACCATTCCCTAGAAAATTTGTGTTAGTATTTTTTGATGATATACTAATCTACAACAAGTCTTGGAAGGATCATGTTGAACATGTTGACAGGGTGCTACAACTATTAGAGGAGAAACAATTATATGCAAAAGATCCAAATGTTTCTTTGGAGTACAAGAGGTGGAATATCTGGGTCATATTGTATCTCATGAAGGAGTTAAGGTAGACCCTAGCAAAATTAAAGCCATTAAGGAATGGAGAATCCTCACATCCATAAAGCATCTGCGAGGATTTCTCGGGTTGACAGGGTATTATCGCAAGTTTGTTAAGAATTATGGGAGAATAGCAGCACCTCTAACAACACTATTGAAGAAAGATGCATTTTCATGGATTCCAGAAGCAACAAAGGCCTTCGAACATCTTAAAGAGGCAATGTGCCAAGCACCTGTCTTAGCTACGCCGGACTTCACAAAAACCTTTATTATGGAATGTGATGCTTCAGGAAATGGAATTGGTGTTGTTTTAATGCAAGATGAAAGACCCATTGCTTTTGAAAGTCGTCCAATCAAGGGAAAGTTTTTACACAAAGCTACTTATGAGGAGGAAATGTTGGCAATACTCCATGCACTTAAGAAATGGCGACCCTGCCTAATGGAAAGATACTTCAAGGTAAAAACGGATCATGATAGCCTTAAATACTTTTTAGAACAAAAATTATCCTCTAAAGAGCAACAAAAGTGGGTCACAAAGATGTTGGGTTATGACTTTGAAATCATCTACAAGAAAAGGAAGCAAAATGTGGTGGCAGATGCACTCTCAAGAATGGATGAGGAAGTGGAAGCATTATTGTGCACCATTTCTATTATCCAACCAGATTGGATAAACGAAGCAAGGGAAGAATGGAAGAATGACAAAGAAGTGTAGGAACTTATTCGAAAGTTACAACAATATTCTAGTACGTCTGATACATTTAGCTGGCAAAATGATTTGTTATGGTACAAAGATCGCTTATACCTCTATAAGAATTCCCAGCTAAAACAAAAGATTCTTATGGAATTGCACACTTCTCCCTTAGGAGGGCACTCTGGATTTTTAAAAACTTACCACAGGGTTAAGAAGGATTTTTTTTGGGATGGCCTTAAATCAGATATTCAAAATTTTGTGGCGGAATGTTTGGTTTGCCAAAAAATAAAGTTGAAACAATTAAGACATCGGGTCTATTACAACCTTTATCCATTCCAAGCTAACGTTGGGAGGAGGTTTCAATGGATTTGATCACAAGTTTACCCAAACCTGAGGGAAAGGGTGTCATCATGGTGGTAGTTGACAGACATACCACGTATGCACACTTTTGTGCACTATCACATCCATTTAAAGCCAGTACAGTTTCTACTGCATTTATGGACACAATTCAAAAGCTACATGGAAACCCAAAGATTATTGTAAGTGACAGAGATCCCATTTTCAATGGAAATTTTTGGACAGACTTATTTTCTTGTCTTGGTACTCAGCTAGCTCATAGCTCATCTTATCATCCTCAATCTGATGGGCAAACTGAGATAGTAAACAAATGTTTGGATGGATATCTTCGTTGCTTTGTATCTAATAAATAGACACAATGGTTCAAATGGTTGCCTTTGGCTGAATGGTGGTATAACACTTCCTTCCATACATCAACAAAAATGACCCCATTTATGGAACTTTATGCATATCAGCCACCATCCATCACATCATATTTAGGAGAAAATTCTAAGGTTCAAGCAGTGGAACATCACATTGACCATCAACAACAAGTCCTTCAACTCTTAAAGGATAACCTCGTGTTGGCACAAAATAGAATGAAACAACAGGCAGATCAACATCGCAGAGAAAGAAGTTTTGATGTAAGTGAATGGGTATTCCTATAGCTACAACCATATAAGCAAATGTCCCTCAAGCAAGCTAAGAAGGATAAATAATTATCATCAAAGTATTATGGTCCGTACAAGATGTTTCAAAAGATTGGTACTATGGCATACAAATTGGAGCTTCCTGCAGCTTCTCGATTGCACCCAGTTTTCCATGTTTCATGTTTAAAGAAGTTATAGGCGACAAGGCTCCCAGTTCAAACAATATTGCCAGAACTTGACGAGGAAGGAAAATTATATTGGAACCAGAAGCAGTCACAAAAACAAGAACTCGACAGCTACGAAATCGATCAATTTCGGAGTATCTTATCAAGTGGAAGAACTTATCCGCTGAAGATTCCACATGGGAGGATGAGAATTTTATACAGAAGCATCCAAAACTACTCAATGTTGAGGACAACACTTTTTAAGGAGAGGGCATGTTGGGTCCTAATACAGTGATTACCCATACTATGTATGGTATCCCTATAATTATTATGCCCTTTGTCCCCATGTTGTATTACTGTGCCCCTAAGATCCCTCTATTATATTTTGTGGCTTTATATTATTATGTTAGGTCGGCTGGGTTTATTGTGTACTCCTAGTCCTATATATAGAAAGGGTGTTTGTCATTTGAATCATCCAAGAATTGTTCATTTATGTAATGTAAAGGAGGTTTCCCCCTCGAAGAGGCTGAATTCTAAGGCATTGATCTATCTTTTCTATCTTTTTCTTGAGCTAGTTTCATAACAAAGACCTTTTCTCCTATTTCAAGGTACTCGTCGATTAGATCTATATTGGCATTATCAGTGCAGATGGGTTTGAAAACATATCAGATGGATGTGAAGGCAACCTTCCTTAATGGCATGATTAAGGAAGAGGTGTGCGTAGAGCAACCTAAAGGTTTTGAAACCTTCGACTGTAGGTCTTATGTGTGACGACTCAAGAGGGAGTTGTATGGATTGAAGCAACCACCTCATGTTTAGTACACCAAGATATATATCTACTTCACCAGGTCGGGCTTCATGAAGAGTGAAGCAGATGCTAATCTATACCACATAGTGGTGGAAGGTAAATTATTGATCATTGTACTTTATGTTGATGATCTCATTCTAACAGGTGATGATCAGATGATCAAATATTGCAAGGAGGACCTTGAAAGAGAGTTTGAGATGAAGGACTTGGGGCTCATGCATACTTTCTAGGCATGGAAGTATGGCAGGGTGATGGGGAGTTGTTTGTGTCTCAAGGAAAGTATGCCAACAAGATACTCAGGAGGTTCCGCGTGGAGAGATGCAAGCCTATGGAAACTTCTCTAGCTGGTAACTGGAGGAAGGAGGATGCTACTTTGAGAGAGGTAGTAGAAGCTATTGTTTATAGGTAGCTTGTGGGTTCACTCATGTATTTAGTGAACGCACGATCATATATGTGCTATGCAATTAACCAACTTAGTCAAGCAATGGTCAGGCCTACCAAGTTGTATTGGAAGGTAGCAAAGCATGTGTTGAGATACCTCAAGGGCATTACTTTTTACGGATTATGGTACAGAAGGACAGAGGGAGTGAAGCTTCAAGGCTTCACAGATGCAGATTGGGCGGGGATTCCATTTGACCAAAAAATCACATCATGAAGGATTTTCAATATTGGGTCAACGACAATTTATTGGTAAAGCAGGAAACAAATATCGGTTGCACTCAATTCAGCAGAGGCATAGTACATGGCTGCAAATCAGGCAGCATGTGAGGCCATCTGGATGAGGAAGATCCCAATTTGTCTGTTTCGTCAGTAGATGGATCCGACAGTTATTTAATGTGATAATCAGAGTTGTATCAAACTCTCTGAAAAATCCAGTTTTTCATGATAGGTCCAAGCACATTGATATATGATATCATCATCTACGAGGTTGTGTATTGAGGTGGATTATGTTATTGGAGTATGTTCCCATGGAGGAGCAAGATGCTGACATTTTGACAAAGGCATTATCAAGATGTAAATTCGAGTTTCACAGAGACAAGATCGGGGTAGTTGATAATCCCTTTCTTGTTGAGAGGGAGTGTAGAGAAATGGCAACAAGAAATTCCAGTTTAAATTTGTCCTTGAATTTAAACTGAGAATTAAAAGTAGAATTATATTCTCACACCAACTTGTAAATAGTTAATTAAGTTTAATTAACTTAATTATCTTAGGAATTTTGAGTTGGAAGTATTTTTGAAGTCATGTAAGTGTTCTCCCTAAATTTTAGGGGTTCAGTATGAGTTTATATTGAGTTGTAATTAGATAACTCAGTTTACTGAGTTATAGACAATTAAACTAGTTCTAATTGTTTGTTGAACTAGTAGAGGATTAGCAGTCAGTTAGTGCACCAGTGCATCCACAGGTGCTACTCAAGATAACTGAAGATTCACACATCGGAAACTCATGCATGTCATTTCTAAGAAAGACACAATTGACACTAGAGTGCAAGGACAATGTAGTATCAGTTGTATGATTTACTAAGTTGTATAGCTCATGCATGCAATCAGGAAGAGGACCTAGATTCGATTGCACAGTTTTGGAAGCACTAGATTCCCATTAATATGGGTTATTCAACCTAGGAATTGTGCAAGGAAATAGGGGCTTGGCAGGTAGTGGAAATTGGATAAATGGTGGCTAAGAGCGGGCTTGTGAGGCAGAGAGTTGAGCATACTTGTGCAGAATTGTTCTAGTGATAACAAGCTTTGTATCTTAACTCATATTTCTGATTAATGCAATACAGATAGGCGGGGTTTTGAGTAATGGATTTCCCCAGAAAAACTTATTGTGTTATGTGCCATTGATTTGTCTTCTTCTTGTTCATATTGTTTTTATCAATATATTGGCTTCCACTGGTTGAAAATAGAATTAGACTCTTGTCTCTTGTTTTAGTAGATTACATGAGCTTGTGAATATACAAGAAAATATGCAAAAACAATTATCAAATTTTCACTTTTTACTTAGATAAAGATTGGTTAAGGTCGCCCACATCTTATATGTTGTCCTTCCTTGTTATGTGAGGAATTATATTATTCCTCTCATCGAAAATAATACGCATTGCTTTCACATCCTTTATATTTTGCTCAACTGCTTGGGTGGGGTTGTTAGAAAATGTAACTATGTTATGTCTCCAATAATGTACTTGAGTCGTTATGTAATGTACTTGTCAAAAGAATAAAGAAAATAATTTTTACTATTCTAACAACGACTTATTAAAGAATGGGTTTCATGCTTGGGTCATCATTTTATTAGTCAAAGTCCCCATTGTGGACTCCTAGGATTAATATTGAGTTTATAGAGTCATTGTATATTCGAAGAGACCCTTCTTGGGCTTTCAAATCATGTAAAAAGGTTTTGTATCAAGTCAAATATGAATTATGTGTCCTTCACATCATGTCGACATAAGGACCTTCATTCGACCCACAAGAAGCCTATATATTGAAGGAGGTTGAAGTCATTTGCATCACTCACTCTCAAGGAAGTTCGATATCCCAAGAAGAGTTGGAGAAGTGTGAAGTTTGTTGCAGGGAGGAAAAAATAAGTGCGAGCTTGGAGGAGTCTCTAGAGAAGAAGAAAATTGAGTTTTTGGTGCCTCTCTCTCTCTCTATGTTTCGTGGTCTGGGTTGGGAGATCGAAGTCTCCTAAGATTTCTCTCTTGTCAGAAGTTTTTTCCCAGTTGAAGTTTCTAGAAGGGGTCAAAGATCTTGGAGGCTGACATGGTATGGAGGGAAAGTCTATTTTTGGTCTAGGGAAAAGAGTCTCAAAGAATATTATTGAAAGGAAGAATTATCTTGACTAGGTTTTCCCTTGAGAGGGGGTTTTTCCCTGTCATGTGCCTATTTATTGTGTCTCTTTTTTTGTGATCTTCATGTATGTATAGTTTCTTGATGACAGATAAGATAATAAAGAAGTAAAAGAAGCCAACACACTTACAAGTAATTATCAAGAAAGGATAATCAAACCCTAATAATATCTTTGATTTACCAACACGGTATGAAAGCTAAGGTCAAAATAAGTCGAAGATCACTTTATTGGCATGGATTCTCCCTCTATGATGAACTACATAAGGTTGGGTTTCAACTTTGCTTGAAGATGGATCAAGAATATCATCTACTACTTATTCCACAAAGTCAAGAGTCAAGGATTCTTGGCTGCCCTTATAGGTTCTTTCACTGATGACAATGCATGGATCATTGATAATGGAGCATCGAGACAGATGACAGGCGAAAGCAAGCAACTTCACACACTATCAAAGGATTCATCCTCTCATGTAGTGGAATTGGGTGACAACAAAATATATGTTGTTAGAGGCCTGGGATATACATCATTGAAGTTGGATAATGGATCAAAGTTGCATCTCAACAACATTCTCTATGTTCTAGGTTTGAAAAAGAATTTACTTTCTATTTCTTGTTTAGAAGATAAATGGGAAAGGATTGCTTTTGTTGATGGAAAAGTATTGGTTTGGGGAAAGAACTCTAATATTGACAAAGCTAGGGTTATTGGAGTTCGTGAATGAAGTCTTTACCATGTTATCACTCCATCTCCTCAAGCTTTGGTTCATATGGAAATAAGCCCCATTGAACTATGGCATCGAAGGTATGGCCATCTGCATTATAGGGTCATCCCTACTCTTAGTCTACTGGTTCATGGTATTCCTAATATGAAGTTATATCATGAAGGTGTTTGCAAGGGATGCTCTTTGGGGAAGCATACTAGAAATACATTTCATCATAGTGAATCTAGATCTAAAGAAATATTACATCTCATCCATTCTGATGTATGTGGGCCCATGTTTGACAAAACACTTGGAGGACATATCTATTATGTAACACTCATTGATGACCATTCAAGGAAGGCATGGCTCTCCCTACTCAAAACTAAAGATAAAATATTTGATAAATTCAAGGAGTTCCAAGCTGAGGTGGAAACCCTAACCGAAAGGAATATAAAGACTCTAAGGTCTGAAAATGGTGGGGAATACACCTCTAAAGAGTTAATTGCATATTGTAAGGATGTGGGTATTAAGAGGGAGCTTAGTGTTCCCTACTATACCGAACAAAATGGATTGGTCGAAAGGAAGAATAGGTCAATTGAAGAAGGCATTTGAACTATGCTCCTTGATCAGGATCTATCGAATTTCTTATGGGGTGAAGTAACAATGACTGTTGTGTATGTTCAAAATAGAATTCCTCGTATGATTCTTGATAACACTACACCCGAAGAAGTATTCACAAGAAATAATTCGAGTGTAGATCATCTCCGCATATTTGGAAGTCCAGCATATATCCATGTTCCAAAAGACAAGTGAAAGAAGTTGGACTTGACAAGCATCAAGGGAATATTCGTTGGCTATAGTCTTTCCTCAAAAGCATATAGAATTTACATAAAGGAAGGAATACACATTGAAGTAAACAGGGATGTCATATTTGATGAGAATCAAGCTTACAAGAAATCAAAGGATATTCCTATTGATTTTGATGATGAAGAAGTTCTCGTATTTGAAGAAGATGAAGTTCATCATGAGAACTTTACTACAAATGATGAAGAAGAAGGACCAACTGAGCCTATTCAATCGGTGGCTATCCCAACCACAAGTAAGAGGCCAAATTGGTTGAGAGTTAAATTAGAATATTTTGAAGGACATGAAGCTACGAAAGGGTCCTCCAGGGAGTGTAAGAAACCAAAAAGGTATTATGGTTATGATGCATATATGACAAAGTTGATTGAAGCCGGACCATCTACATTTCGGGAAGCTAAGCATGAAGAGGTTTGGAAGAAAGTTATGCAAGAAGAATATCAATCCATTATGAAGAATGGGGTTTGGGAAATCATTCCTAGACCTAGTGACAAATTATTTGTCACGACGAAGTGGATCTATAAGATCAAACATGTTGTTGATGGAAGTATGGACAAGTACAAAGCAAGGTTCATCGCAAGGGGTTTCTCTCAAAAGGAAGGCATTGACTATGAAGAAACCTTTGCACCTTGTTGTCGCACAAAATGTTTAGGCACCACGACAACGGCTCAAGTCGGGGGTTGTCACCTTGATCCCCAATCTCTCTATTTAAGTTGTATCCCAACAGCGGGCTAAAGGGGGTAGACCCTACGGAAATGAAATGAAGGAGAACTAGTTGGGAACCAACCAATTCAGAGACACAGTTAAGCGACCAAGAACTTGATTTTAGATTTAGAAAGATTTATAGGATTGGATTAGATTTAAACAATTGATACTAGTGCCTTATGGAGTCAACTATCTTGCTACGAAATTTAGGACCAAGTGATTGATGAACAATTGTTGCTTGGATGAATAACTATCTTATATGAAATGTAGATCCTAAAACTAATATGAAATGCAAGAATCTTTGTTAGTTTTAGTTAAATGGCTATCTAATTTTTAACCCTTAGATCCTTTCTAAATCGAGCATGATTCCGTAGTAAATGGAAAAGTGAAGATAAGGTGAAGTACACTAAGGTGTGATTAACGATATCTCTCCTGAAAATATAACATACCTGGTGCCTCCAGCGCTGCAAAGAGTTGTGGCTCTTAGGACTGCAAGGTCATCATTTTAAGTACTATTAAAAGTAGGCCTCTCAAGCAAAGATAGATGGATACCTATTTTTCTATCGACCAAGCTTATTCTTGGAAGTAAATTTTAATTATGCAAGGTTAACCTAATATGCAAATGCATGTAATGATTAGAAGATGGAGCGAGAATGAAATTAGATTCAATGATTGATAGCACTTATGTTATATGTTAAAGCCCTTAATTGCCAATATAAATATTAGAAACTAGACTGAAAGATAAATTTCTCAGCAATGTGCTATCATTGTATAATGCCTAGTTAAACCACAAGCTTATCACTTCAATTTATCTAGATTTCTTTCCAATGCAATTATAGCTCAAAGAGAACAAAAAAAATTTCACATTTTAATATCAATGTCAATTATATAGATTCATAATAAAAAAAAATACTCAGTTTAGGAAACAAAAAATATGCAATTTACCACAGTTCCATGAAAGAGTACTTAAAAATTACTTGAAGAATTCTCAAAAGTTCTCAAAACTTCAATAATTCAAGTAATTAAACCACGCTTAGAATTACTTTAACGACAAGCAATCTCAATTGATGTCAAGCATAAGAAAATGTTCAAAACTCTTAGCATGCAAAAGACTTGAGCAATTAAATTTCGAAAATTAATTACCATGAGGAAACACGAAATTCAAATGCTAAACACTTGAAACAGTTCGGAATTAAAATTATCTTTCTTAAGTGCTCCAATTCAAAATAAAATAAAATAATTCTTATTTTCCTATAGTCAAACTTTAGAGATGATTTAAATGATTTTAAATGTGTCTTGACTATAGAGAAATTTTAAAAAAAATTGAAACCACAAAAATTTTCTTCAAAATATAAACCCACCTAAAAACCCAGAGGAACTATAGATATATATATATTATATATAATATATATATATATTAATAGATATTAATGTGATAAAGTTCTGTAAAGAAAGAAAGATTTAAACAGTGGGACAAATGGATTTATTATTATTTTCCCAAAGGGGTCACACAAATAATATAGAGTAGATGTATATAAATCTTATGAATGCCATAAATAGAAAGATTATGAATCACCAATAAGTCTATAGCTACATTCAAGAAATATAAATTTTTTTTTATTTTATTTATTTTACTTTATTTTTTTGTATTAATTTGGACGAAGTCAAAAATGTTTAGATAACATAACATAACTGGACATTAAGTATCTCTTCCACACTGGGTTGGGATATGCTCCTCAGCAAAGAATGTTACAAAATTAAATATTTAAAAAAATAAAATAAAATAAAACAAAATATTTATAAAATATTTATTATGAAATAAGATATGGTTTTTGGCCATGTGGTGTTGATGATCCATGGTATTATAACAAAACTTATTTACAAATTAATAATATCCAATGTAAAGTGGGGATGAATATCCACAGTTAAAAATCCTATTATATTGTAATTATTAAGCTTTTTATGTGTTTATTAATTAAATTTAAATATAGTTACAGAATTATTACTCCAATTATTTTTTTTGTAAGTGTGGCATTGGTGAGGCTACATCATGGTCATGTCCAAGAATAACACCAAAATAGGGCAGTGAATTGAACCAATAAATTAACATCTAGGAGTGCCTTAAGAGTGTACTTGATCACCACCTATCCAAAACCCTGTAGATAGAATTATTATTCTAAGTTATATCATAAGATAGATCGTGATTTATAGCGATTATTTATATGTTATACATTTTTAATGTGATAAAGGGTTTAGATATATATCAAAAGTAATATAATCTTTGATTTTAGATTGAATTAAAAAACATTATAAAATTAAATTAAAATAAATTATAAAATATTTTGATCATGAAATGAGTTATGGTTTTTGGGTATGTGGTATTGATAAGCCATGGTATTGGCCCATGATATTGTAACAAAGTCTATTTACAAATTAATAATATCAATGGTAAGTGGGGGTGAAAATATATGGTTAAAAATATTGTTATCTCGTAAGTATTAAGCTTGTATGTGTTTATTAATTAAATTTAAATATGATTCCGGAATTATTATTTTAATTTATATGGAATTTTGACATAATTACTTGCTTAATAACATTACACCTACACATCTCCCCTATAATGCATTGTAGAGCACCTCTCCGCGCAATTACAGCTCATGACAATATTGTCTTAGACTTTGTGATTGTTCAGGGCCTCACAGTCTAACATTTCCCCCTTAATCACAAGTCTAAATAATTGTATAACATTTGTAACAACAAATTTTGTCATCTTCAATTTGAAATTTTAGAAATGAGCTTCGATGAATATTCTCCTAAATGTAGGTTTTAACCCTATAAAGAAATTACCAGCAAACGAAATCTTCAAACAAATAAACAATGATGAATGTATTATATATATTATATATATAATATATAATATATATTTATATATTAGTATAGATATTATTTCCCTGGATCCCAAAACTAGGACTACCAAATTGATTTTTCCTTCTATTCCTTTCAATGTTACAATATATATATATATATATATATTATATATATATATATATATAATATATATATATATATAGATATCAAAGTATTCATAAACCCCAATCCATTAAGCCTGGATTAGAACATAATCGTAGTTTCCTTGACCGGATCTACAAAATACCATGGGCAGAAATCCGTCATGCGCAAAATCATGGGTAGGTTTTCCCACCATCTTTGAGTCTGCCCCCCATCCTTGGGTCTGCCCAACTATTATTGGGTCCACATAAAAAGAAAATTTCCCGGCCCGGCACAACGTACAGCACGTGAGGCTCATCGTGGAAAGAATATAACACGCACCCAACATTCTTCCACTTGTTGTTTTCTTTCCACATAGTGGGTCACAAGAGAGCTTAGTCATTGGTCCAGGCTTGCAACGCCCATTATTTCTCTACACCAAGAAAAAATTCTCAGTGCTCACAAACTTCATTAATGCATCTGCAATATTCTTCAAAGTGTCCACCTTTACTAGCAACACCTTTTTTTCCTCAACCATATTCCTCACAAAATGATACTGAACATCAATGTGCTTTGTCTTTGAATGATAAGTAGGGTCCTTTGCCAAGAAAATTGCACTTTGGTTGTCACAGTCTATCCTATAAATCATTGTACCTGTTGAAAATACTGAGAGGGGGGTGAATCAATATTTCTTTTCAATTGTTATTATTACTAGTTTAAATTCTTTACAATTTAATCAAAGAAATGATTTTATTAAATATACAAAAGGATTGAATACAATATCTGATAATTTTTCCAAGCACCAACTTGGATTTTGATGAGGCTCCAACATCTAAAGCTTCAACCCTATCTTATTAAGGCACCAACCTTAAATTTAGGAGCACCAACTCCAAGGAAACCAATCCTTTCAGTTCTGAGGCACCAACCCCAAGGGCTTCGACCCTATACTTTTACTTTGTCAAGAAATGTCTGATTGTATTACACTACTCCCAAGGTCTTCTTCACTAAACCCTGTCCTTTGTGGTCTTTGTAACAGGTCACGGTCTTCGCTACAAATTCATTTCAGGTCCAAGCCTTCCAAGATTAACCCAGTCAAAAGATTTTGTTTACCTGCTCGGTCTTCGACTTCCTTCTTTGCTCGACCTTTACCTTCCATTGGACCTTTGGCTTCCTTCTTTCCTGTTGGACCTTCGGCTTCCTTTGTTTCTTCAAGTTCACGATTTGTGAATTGTCTCACCTTCTCTATGATGGATGCCCAAAATCGATCCTTGAGGTGAGGCGTTTAGCTTGTATTTATATGGGTTTCATCAATACCAAACGAAACGTTCATTTGGAAGGAGAAGCCGACTTATTACATATTACAAAATATATCGTAAACTTGTTTATTTTTATAAATCCCATAGGAGAATGTCGTACCCACATGAGGTCCCACATCCACGTCATCACCTTAATCGCAATCGCAACTTCATGGAAATCGAAGGTTTCACAAGGTGCACATGTTATGTCTTGCGATATAACCGATGCCCCTACTAACGACGAAGTGGATGTGATATGCTATTAAATCATGTTATAATGGTGCAGCGGATCCATAATAATATCGTGATCGGCAGTTTTACCGTGACAACCCTATAAAACCTGCGATATGGCAGATGTGATGTTATATTAGGGTTGTTACTATAAACTATTTGGGTCTGCATGTATTATCACAATTTCATTTTTAGTGTGACATTCGTTTATGATTGATGATATGACTTCCGACGAGGCAAATGCGATATTACATTAGGGCATGTTCTATTGGAGCAGTCGGGTCCGCAACTCAAATCGCAATCACAGATTTTAATGTGACACATAGTAAAGTCATCGATATATTAACTCCGATGCACTCTAGTATTTTGTTAAAAAAGGTTTTATTACATGTGTTTTAAATGGTTTCCATGGTTTAATACTCAAATTCTCCTTAGCTTCTTTGATATCTTAACTCCTATGATATGTCGATTGTTCTTCCCTTTTGGCTTTTTCTTTTGGGCATGTGCGATAGGTCAATAAATAAACAAATTTTAACAGAATCCGTAGTGTTCCCCCACCACAACGCTCCTCCATTGTTTTCTTTGACTCTTACTCTTGACTTGGTTTTATGTGGCTTCTCTTGCTCTAATAGCTCTTGTTCTTGATTTCCAACGGCTTCTCTAATGGATTTCCTCCTTGGCTTCTTGCTCCTGTTACTTCATTGATCTGCTATGCTTCTCCTTGGATTTGCATCATCATTTAGTATTCCAAAATATTTCCATATTTACATCAATGACAATCTAGATCAATAATCTCCATGTTTGTCATTGATGGCAATATTCTTCTTCTCTCCCCCTTTGACATCAATGGAAAAGGAGTGCGCAGGGACTCCCCCTATTGAATTGCTTCCCCTGTCATGTGGCATATTAAGAATCGGTTTAGTGTGATTCTAGAGAAATAACCCCCATATTTTGATGAAGATGTTCAAATGCTTCTCGAGGAAGAGGTTTGGTGAAAATATATGCAATATGTTCCTTAGTATTGATATATTCCAACTTGATGTTTTGTTCAGCCACTTGTTCACGAAGAAAATGATACTTGATTGGTATATGTTTGGTCTTTGAGTGCGTCATGGATTTTACTAAGACTGATAGCACTTGTGTTGTAACAATAAATGGTGATTGGTTGTTTAGTTTCTATGTTGACATCCTTCAAGGCTTCCTTCGTCCATAGTATTTGTGTACAACAGTCAGTTGCGGCTATATATTTGGCTTTAGCTGTAGAGAGAGATATAGATGATTGTTTTTTTGTTGAGCCAAGATACCAGGAAATCTCCCATAAAAAATGAATTTCCACTAGTGCTTTTACGATCATCCATGCTTCCAACCCAATCAGCATCGGTATAAGTTGTCATTATAATATTTGTGCTTTTGGGATACCAAAGACCAAAGTCATGAGTTCCTTTCAAGTATCTGAGAATTCTTTTCACAAACAACAAATGGGATTTCTTAGGAGTTGATTGAAATCTTCCCACCATTCCCATTGCTTGCATAATGTCAGGTCTTGTATCCGTTAAGTATAAGAGAGCTCCAATTATTGACCTATAAAGAGTTGCATCTACCAGGGGGGGATTCATCATCTTTGCTTAATTTGCGGTTTGTGGTCATCGGTGTGCTCATAGGTGCACATTTTTCCATTCCATATGTTTTAAGCATGTCTTTAAGATATTTTGTTTGAGAAAGGAACATACCTGTTGTGGTTTGTGATACTTGCAGTCCAAGGAAGAAGGATAGCTTACCAATCATCAACATTTCAAATTCTTTTTACATATTCTGAGCAAACTCATGGCTCATTTCATCATTATTGCTAGCAAAAATCATATCATCAACATATACAAGAGTGATTAGTAATTTATCCTTATCCATCTTCATGTAGATTTTAATTCCTCCCACCCCCTTTTTGAAGTTTTGTTGTTGTAGATAGTGATCCAATCTTGCTCACCATGCTCTAGGAGCTTGTTTCAACCTGTATAATGCCTTTTTCAATTTACATACTTAGTCTTTTCCTCCTGCTAGATCAAAACCTTCTAGTTGCTCCATGTAGACTTCTTCCTTGAGTTCCCCATTTAAAAAATCTGATTTTACGTCCATTTGATAGAATTTGAATCCTTTTGAGCAAGAAAATGCCAAGAACATCCTTATAGCTTCAATGCGAGCTAGTGGTGCAAAGGTTTCTTCAAATTCAATTCCTTCAATTTGTGAATAACCCTTACAGATAAGCCTTGCCTTATTTCTAATGATTTGTCCATCTTAATTCATTTTGTTTTTGAACACCCACTTAGTACCAATTATATTTTTATCCTTTGGACGAGATACCAGCTCCCATGTCTCATTATTCTCGATTTGAGACATTTCTTCTTCCATGGCTTCCACCCAATGAGGATCCTTACTTTCTTGAGTAAAAGTTTTTGGTTCTATCATAGATAGGAGAGCAACATCATTTTTCTTTGGTGTACTTGTTATCCTTCTTTGGGTTTGTATCACTTCATCTTAATTTCCAATAATCTTCTCTTCTGGCTTATGTTTTTGGAGGAATTTCACTTTTGAAGGAGTTTGAGATGGTTCATTTTCCTTTTGTTTTTCTTGATCTTTTTTCTCCTTTTTAGGTTCTTCGCTTTATTCAATGAAAGGGTCAACTCCATGATCTTCATCAATACTTTCCACTATTTTCCATAGTTGATTATTGTTGCACTTGTAAGCTTTGCTTCTCGTAGAATATCCAAGAAATATTCCTTCGTCAACCCAAGGATCAAATTTTCCTAGTGAGTCATCATTGATCTTTATGAAGCATTTGCTTCCAAAAATCCTGAAATATTTTACTGAAGCAGGTCTTCCTTTCCATAATTCATAAGGAGTCTTCTCATTATTTGGTCTTAGTTGAGTTCAATTCAAGGTATAAATTGTTGTCATGGCTGCTTCCCTCCAAAATTTTGGCTGCAAGTCAGCTGCTAGTAACATAGTTCTTGCCATTTCTTGAACAGTTTGGTTTCTCCTGTCAACTACCCCATTTTTCTTAGGTGTTCTAGCAGCCAAGAATTCTCTTTCAATTCCATGTTTGTTACAGAATTCATCAAATTCTTTTGATGTGAATTCCCCCCCCCCCCCATCCGTTCTAAGACATTTAATTCTGGAATCCTTTTCATTTTCTAAAAGAGCTTTAAGATGCTTAAAACATCCAAATTCTTCCGATTTATATTTTATGAAATATACCCACACTAGTCTAGTATAGTCATCAACAAATAATGCAAAGTACCTTTCTCCTTGGAGTGCTAGAGTTCTAGTTGGCCCACATAGATATGCATGAATGATCTCTAGAGGTTTTCATGTGAATAAATCCTTACTCTTGTGGTTGGTTCTAGTTTGCTCGTCATGTTGACATGGGCCACATACAGCTTGATTTGGTTTGAACATCTTTGGAATGTCTCTTACTGCACTGATTTTGTTGATATTGATCAAGTTATCAAAACTTGTATGCCCCATACGCTTATGCCACAACCTGCTTTCATCTGTTTGACTTAGATAACATTTATATTCTTGAAATTTGTTCACAATGTAGACGTTATCTGATGTTCTAACTCCTTTCGCCACAAGTTCTCCTAAGGAAGAGTTCCTTATTTCACTATTTTTAGTGTTGAAGATAGCATTATGTCCTTGATCACAGATCTGGCTAACACTCGAGAGATTGTGTTTGAGCCCATCTACCAGCAAAAAAAAATTGGCCTTTCCTTTTCCATTAATAATGGTAACAGTTCCTTTTCCAGCATTTTTGGCATATCCACTCCCAAAGGATACATTTCCTTCCTTTTTGTTCAATGAGACAAACTTCCTTTTCTCACTTGTCATACGTCTGGAGCACCCACTATCCACAAACCAAAAATTTTCATCACTGTGAGCACATAGAGCTAGACCACATTTATCTGTATTGGGATTTTCATATTTTACTTCTCTTCTTTTGAGGGGGCAATTCTGTTCACTATGTCCATTATCATTACATAATGAGAAAATTGGATCTAATTTGGCCAAAGGATCAAAAGAGTTGAAGATATTGATTTGTCCTTGCCCTTTGAGATTACATGGTTTGTTTGTTTGGTCCTTCAATCTTGGTGCTTCATTCTTACAAGCCATGCAATGTTTAGCTTGATGACCAAAATTCTTACAATAATAACAATGCCCAAAAAAGATAGTTTGGTACCTGTTGTAATAGCCATGATTTGAATCAACCTTCTTTCTTGGAGTTATTCTTTCTTCATTTTTTGGATTTGAGATGAGCCTTTGATGAAATGATTTTTCTTCTTTTGGATTGTTGGAAAGTATGTCGGTGTAGCTTCTTGCATTATCCCTAGTATTTGATTATTATCCTTTAAAACCAATCCCGAACATGTCACTTTGAGATTTCTGAGCGTTGAGAATTTGATCAAGTGTTCGAGAACTTTGCCAACTTTTTTTTATTTGTTCCATTTATTTTTTGAGAGATACTATTTCAGCTTCACGTCTTTCACATATTTCTTCCTTTTCTTTTAGTTTTTTTTCATGATGTCCTCCCTTCTTTTAGCTTCTTCTTTTTCCGTTTTAAGAGAGATGGCCTTCTTTTGTAACTTCTCATTTTCTTCAATGGCACTTATTATAACAGTCCAAACATAAATATCTAATTAACTTTACTAATTAAGATTAAATTTAAATCAGAGTGGCACTTACCTAGCCAAATAAACATGTAATTAATAAACTAAATTCAACTATGAATAATGCTTACCTGTGGTAGAAGTAGGCTTACCGCAACAAGGTTTTTGGGACGACTCTCCACCCAACCATAGGCTCAATTGTGCAAGAATTTGCTACAACTGGCCACCCCCGAGCCCTCAATCAACGTACTACTACCATTGACCCCTATGTCTTAAAACACCATTCTCCCAAGAGAATGAAAGATAGAATCTCGGAAAGATGGAATGCTCGAATGCCTCTCATCTTCCTCACCATCTATTAAATAGAACAAACATTGGATGGGAACCACATGCACACACTCCATGTGTCTACATGCGACTTTGATTTTTAGCTTTCTTGTTTTATTTCTTTATTTTTCTTTTGATTTTTAGCTTTCTTGTTTTATTTTCTTCTTTTCATAGCTTTACTAAAATTTTTTATTGTTTTATCCTTTGTTTTTTTCTTTTATTATTTAGAGCTTTAGTTTGCTTTATTAACTGATTTTTATGTGTTAATTATTTTTATTTATTTTCTTGGTAGTTTTAAAATACACATTTATTCTTTAACATTTATGATTTTATTATTTTTATTAATTTATTATTAAGTGATTTATTATATTTATTTAATTTATTATTATTATTGTATTTTTGGTATTAATTTTAGTTTATTTATCATTTTTTTTATAATTAATTAGTGTATATTAAGGGGAGGGATATTACATGCTCTGGCCACTTTAACGAACCTGCGTCCCGAAGTTATTTGAATTATGTATTATTTATTATTAGTTTATTATTTTTATTTATTCTTTTATTTACTTCATGTTGCCAACACCCTCTGCTGAACTAGTATAACCAGCAGGCATCGAAAGTCCCCAACACCCCGGGAAATCTCAAAGAATCTTTGTCTTTTTTCCCACTTTCGGCACCAGGCTAAGCCTGACCCAGTCTGTATCATAGTCCAAGGCTGGCCCCAAGGCTCACGCCTAACTCAGACCTCATCTGCCCCAAGGCAGGCATCCAGTCTGGTACTCAATGACCCCGGGCATCTCGCAAGGCTGGCCCACTCCCTCCACAACTACTAAGGCGCACAGCCCCAGGCATCGAAGTCCTTTACATCCCTTCCAGACTTCGGCATCCCAATCCAATAACAGGCACCTAGCCTAGAACATCAGGCACTTGGCCTCCTCAAGATGGTCGTATAGCTCTTCAAGAGCTATCCATCAAGAGTTATACACAAGAAAAAGGAACCACTGGCATATGTAGTGTTGATTGAGTTTGTCCCCAGCCCATATGGTGTTACTTATTCTCCCTCATGCGTATGGGCTTGCACGAGATCATCAAATGAACCGGCCCTCTCGGCCCATTTGTGGAGTCTTGTCAATCATCACACCTCAACATGCAACCAATGCATTAGCTATACCATCATAGTATCATAGAAAATAATCCACATGCCAAGTCTTGCATGTCATCATGAGAACATTCATCATTGTTAATCGCAACATTATAAATAATAACACACCGCATGCTCATGCATGTCATAAATTTGTATGCAACTATCACATGCTTCACCTCATGAAATACCATCATAAGTTATAACATCAACATATTTGCATCAAAGACATATCATGACTTCACATAATAAATGAACCACATGTCAATAAACCTCATATTATAGCATCATAATTCCTATGTCGCGTTATGCATATCATATCCATCATGAGTATTCAACATTAAATACCTATCATCACGTAGTAAAGGAATATGTCAATATACCTCGACATAACATCATAATGCCTATGCATATCATAGTCATCATAAGCATATATCATCACTTTTGTAACAACAATAAGAATCACATGTGCATCGTTATCGTCATACCATCATATCATGAAACCTCATCCAACATTATACTCAACATCATAAGAGTTAATTAAACCATAACTGGAATCATAAAATAAAAAAATAAATCATGAATTAGATGTTCCATAAAAGTATTTATCTTAGGTAAGTTAAGCTCTCCTATTTAGTTCACCACACATTTTTAATCAAATAGATATGGAAAATCATGAAACATAACATTTGCATCTTTCAAGATAGTTTGCCCTAGGCTATATTGGTTCCACTGGAACTTGACTTTGCGAACTTACAATTCACTAGAAAAATCAATTTCATTTACTCATATGAAAAGAATAACAACTATCATTCACCATCCATTAGGATCTAGACTATTTCTTTATTACTCATCTAGGATATATATTTATTTATTTATTTATTATTAATTTAATAAATATATCATAATTACAATTTAGAAATGATACTTCCATTTAAAAAAAATTGACCAATAATTTTTAAAAATAAATATTCCAAAAATAACTTAACAAATATCTCTTTCTATATTTAACTAACCAACTTATAATAATTAAAATTAAAATTTTATATTCCACCTTTTAATCACCATCCTATTAATCACCAAAATCTTTTCCTTATTTCTCCATTTTATTTAAACATAACCCCTTGTATATATACATAACCAACAATTTCTATATTAAACATTAAAATAGTCTAACTTTATATTCCTATGGAGTAGTTATCTTAATGTTAAGAAAAGGCTTAAAATTAACTATATTAAATTAATATACTTAATAAAAATATAAGAGCTATATTTTATATTTATTAATAAACACTTTTATTGATTCCTTAGCGCCTCGTCACATAACTTGATTCCTTCAGTGGCTTGGCACAACTTGATTCCCTCGGTCGGATGACGTGGAAGATATCAAAGCGTAGATTATATGAATTTTGACCAATCTTTACCCACATTTCCGCACTGTCAGAGCTGCTTTTGCGAAGTTCAAACTTGAGGATGAGATCATTTCATCTAAACTTGCAACTTAACCCTTTATTTAAGAAAAAAATGAACTTCTTGTAAAGGAAACTCACGCTTTAAGTATTAAAGCGTAGATTTATACTACTTTTAACCATTCTTTAAACACATTTCAACGTTCCTCATATGCAAAGCCAATTTTGAGTATGAGATCACTCTCACGTAACTTTAACTGCGCAAGCTAAATCAACATAAGTATGACCAGATCGGGACATTAAGTTTAGGATAGAAGTTAAAAAAAATTAACTTAAAATTTTCCAAAAGAATAAATTCATTTAAATATTTTTAAAAGCATAATTAAGTGCATTAGTTAGAAGTGAAAGTATCCTAATCTCGTTGAATCTAGACTGACACATTCTTTGACCTCTGTGTACATCGTTTCAGTGGTTTTCGTTGATATTCAATATTAACTTCATAATGCATGACATCTTAATAAACAGGGCAGTGGAAAGACTACCTTAGACAAATAGACTAGAGGAAAGACAAAGCTAGACACCAATGTCATTTTACTTCCGGATTTTACTTGGAAAGGATGGGAACGCATATCTGAAGTTGTCAAGATGATGTGCCAAATAGAAATATTCATAGTTTTAACTCAAGAAATGCGAGAATTGTCTCTTTTTATTTTTCTTTTTTTTTTTAACAAGGACAATCAAATAACATGACAGCGAAAGAGTTGTTCACTTGTTTGAAGTATTATTTGGTGTTTGGATTTTCATTTATTTCAAAGATGATATTATAAAAGTCTAAGAGGTAAGGCTCAACTTCATCCCATTCCCTAGCCTGAGCCTTCTCATCAAAATATTTCATATTAAAAAAGAAACTCAACTCTTGCTCAAGCTTATGCACCGACTCCTTGAATTTTTCCTCATCCATGAACTGTAGGATAAGGAACACCAATTCTCTACTAAGAGATGACATGATGCCAGTTTTTACTTTAACATCAACTTTCCAAGTCTGTTACAAAATATTCAATCAAACAAGAAGCCCTGCATACCTGACAGTGCGTCCATTTCAAACTAAACTTTTCAGACGAGCATTTACAGTATCAAAATGAAAATTTTAGGTTTTCTCGGGAAGACACGACAATTTAAATGAAATATACGAAAATCTCATGGTTAATTAGGATTGGAAGGAATAAAAAAATTCGACATTGTTTGGCAGAATTGCATCTGAAAAATCTTCACGGCTTTAGATTTTAGGAGTTCTTTGGAAAATCCTTAGGGCTTTACACTTAGGATTACATTGGAAAATCAATGCAATCAGGAAATTAATCTGGGAAATCGTTATAACCCCAGATAATACGATCTAGAAAAAGGAAAACATTTAGGGCAGTGAGATCTTAAAAAGGAAATCAATCTGACAAATTGTTATGTAACACCAATTTATGCAATCTGGAATATGAAAAATATTTACGGTACTCAGACGCAATTGTATCTAAAAAAAATCCGATCCTTGTGGTACTCAGATTATGTATTCTAAAAAAAAAAAGAATCCGTGCCTCGGATTACGAAATCCAAATAAAAAAAAAAAAAAAAAAAAAAAAAAAAAAAAAAAAAAAAAAAAACCATCCTTAATGGCACAATTTGGAAATCTAAAAAATATTTAAGAAATCCAAGGACACGGCCCAATCAATTGCAAGAAAGTGGGGAGAGGGCCCAAAAAAATGGCAAGAGGGGTCAGTTTTCGCTTCCAAGAAATTAGAAATCTGTATTACAAAGAATTTTTGGCAGCAGATGGCAAGAATGACTTGTCTTCTGAAAACAGCATGCTAGATTTGTTTCATCTATGCCAAAATTTTCGTACTCACAATGGTATAACGAAACTAGCACAGAGTGTCATGTAGTTTTTCATGGAACATCTGAATACCATGCTCCTTCCAGTGTACACAGTTGCTAACTACACACAATGTAACAATCCAAAATTGCTAGCCATTTTTTTCTTTGTAGCCTCATTTGTAAGATGCTCAACATTTGCATTATTTAAAGTTGTTGTCCAATGTTGGCAACCTACCTAATAAATCGAAATTAGAAAATCTAGTTTACAGTCTATTATCTCTTCATCGATCTCCCAATTCTAGAAAGTTACAGGACTACAGGAGAGATGGGATAGAACCAAATGAACTGATGGGATAGAACCAAATGAACTGGTTTAATTATAGAGATTGAATTTTTTTTCCAAAGAGCTTGACATTAAAACAACACTTCAAATCCCTTTTATGTGAAATGGTATATATATATATATATATATATATATATATATATTAATATATATACTTGGTCTATGTTTTATTAATGTATGAATAGATAGAAGAATGGAAACAAAATGTAACATCTTCCTTTGCCAAATTTGCCTTGTGAAAAAGAAAATTAAAGCAGGCACGTCAAGATTCTTTCAATTGTCAGAACACTAAAATATTCAATGAGTAATCCAGGAGATTGACTTGATTGTTGCAGGAGGAACACCTTAAATCAATAGAGGATAAGGAAGAACCAGTATTGATATCAATAATCTCACATCATGCGCTTTCAAATTTAATTAATTAAAAAAAAAAATATGCTAATTTTCAAAAAAATAAAACAAAATAAATGTTTCTGTTTTTCTCAGTTTGTAAACGGTTTGAAGACTGGATGGTTGTGTCCAATTATCGATTTGAAGCCAAAAATACAGGCGTTACTTGTAATAGTATAAAAATAAACTAAATCAAAGGCCGTGGGTTTAAATATCTGATGATTTCCATATAAAAATAAACTAAATCAACGCCCCTAGGTTTCAATATCTGATGATTTCCATTTAAAAATAAACTAAATCAACGCCCCTAGGTTTAAATATTTGATGATTTCCATTTAAAAATAAACTCAATCAACGCCCCTAGGTTTAAATATTTGATGATTTCCAGAGTGATTTCATCATGCATGTGTCCAATTATATGGATTTCAAGCAAAAGTTACATGTATGAACAGTGTTAATATAAAAATTAATTCAGCGTGACCTTTAATTATTGGATTGTTTCCATATAATGGAATTATGCATGTACTTGCTTGCAAAATGAGGAAAACGCAGTCCTCCCGACCCTTCGATTATCTGAACAGAATCCCTGGGGCAAATTTGGTAGAAATTGTAAGCATATGAACCTACCCTAGATTTAAAAATTGTATTGCAATGGAAATCGAGCATAAAGTAGATGACAATCTTGTTTTTTTTTTCCACTCTTTTACCAACAATCACCATGCAAACGCTATCTCTTGTAATCAGGGGATATCTGCAAGTCGAGCCGAGGCCTATGATTGGAGAAGGGAACTAATAACAATGAAATTTGTTGCCATTTGAGTGAGCATGGGTCATACTCAGAAATCTCGATGAGTAATACTCCTGCTCTGATATATATGGGTTATGCGATGTAATACTAAGGTCCTAATAACTTGAAAAAAAAAAATATTCGCCCTTAATTTAAGTTTAGCCATAAAACCCATAATGTAGAGATTTCTTATAAGAATACAAAAAAATCGTTTTGGAGATTTGATTTGATCATATAAGAATAATACTTGTGTCAGATCTTAGGACCCATACTAGAATGGTCACCAAAATTAAATAAAATGACAATTGATCTTATTCGTGGTATATGAAGTCCAGAGAGATTTGGTTCCTGGATCCAATATAGATTTTGGAGGGTAGCCTTTAACAATAGTTTTCAGAACAAATATAGAAAGGCAACATTAAAGTTAAAAAAAATTAACAACGATTTTCAAGCAAATCTAGAACAATAACAATAGATCTTATTAGTTCTATATCAATGTTTAATTCCCAAAGGTACCAAGAGTTTGAACCTTGCTCTGATACCATATGTAACAGTCCAAACATAAATATATAATTAACTTTACTAATTAACATTAAATTTAAATCAGAGTGGCACTTACCTAGCCAAATAAACATGTAATTAATAAACTAAATTCAACTATGAATAGTGCTTACCTGTGGTAGAAGTAGGCTTACGTACTACTACCAGTGACTCCTATGTCTTAAAACACCATTCTCCCAAGAGAATGAAAGATAAAATCTCGGAAAGATGGAATGCAGGAATGCCTCTCATCTTCCTCACCATCTATTAAATAGAACAAACATTGGATGGGAACCACATGCACACACTCCATGTGTCTACATGCGACTTTGATTTTTAGCTCTATTGTTTTATTTCTTTACTTTTCTTTTGATTTTTAGCTTTCTTGTTTTATTTTCTTCTTTTTCATAGCTTTACTGATTTTTTTTATTGTTTTCTTTGTTTTATTTCTTTTTATTCTTATTTAGAGCTTTATTATAGTTATTACTATTTTTATTTTTATTATTTTTATTTATTTTCTTGTATTTTTAAATGTCATTTATTATTTAACATTTATGATTTTTATTATTTTTATATTTATTATTAAGTGATTTATTATTATTATTTATATAATTATTTTATTTATTTTGTATTTATTTATTATTTATCATTTTTATAATTTATTATTTATTATTAAGGGGAGGGATATTACACTTATTAGTAATTCATTTGTATCTAATTAGTTTTCCTGTCTTGGTTCATCATCTTCAGTGAATTCCGTAAATAGTACTTCTTTGCTTCCAGCATAGTCATTTCTTCATCTGATTCATCATTACTTCCTTTGTGATGAAAGGTATCTTTGGATGACTTCTTTTTGTTGACCACGTATTCATCCTCATCAAATTCATCTTCTTTAGAGAGGAAATTCTTCTTAGTAAATCCTTTCTTTTTGTATATCCTCCTTTTTGAATCTTCCTCATCATCATTGTCATGGTTATGAGGACATTTTGCAAAACATAATGACCTATTCTTCCACATTTGAAACAAATAAGATGGTGCTTACTTTTTAGCTTGGATCCTTTCTTTAGTCTTCGTACAAATTGTGCCAATTCAGATTCAACATCAAAGTCATCACTGCTGGTATTCCATCCTTTAAGAGAGTTGACTATTTCAACTACTCAAAGGAAGTATGATGCAATATCTTCTTCATCATCCATTTCAGACTTTCGAACTGCCTCCTATGAGTTTGAAGCTTTGCCTTCTTAACTCTCAGTCCCCATTATATAAGCTAACCAACTTATCCCATATTTCTTTGGCCAAGTCATAGTTCAAGACTTTCGTAAACTTAGAATCAATAATTCCACTAGTTTTGGAATTTAGAGCTTTCGCATTTGAAATGTACGCTTTCCTTTCATCTTGATCAGTAGGAAGAGTGGGAGGGAATTTTACCCATTCAAAACAGAGTTCCAAACTTCCGGTCCAAGGGACATTAAGTAGTAAGACATTATTTTTTTCCAAAAACCAAAATTTGTACCATCGAACAAGGGAAGCCTTCGTGTCATTTCTTGATTCTTCATTGTAACTAAGAATCCTTCTTCCAACTGTTAGGCTGATTATGAAGAAGTTGGATCTGATACCAATTGTTGGAAATAAGGAGAGGGGGGCGAATCAGTATTTCTTTTCAATTGTTATTATTACCAGTTTAGGTTCTTTACAATTTAATCAAAGAAATGATTTTATTAAATACAGAAAAGGATTGAATACAATATCTAATAATTTTTCCAAGCACCAACTTGGACTTTGATGAGGCTCCAACCTCTAGAGCTTCGACCCTATATTATCAAGGCACCAACCTTGAATTTAGGAGCACCAACTCTAAGGACACCAATCCTTTCAGTTATGAGGCACCAACCCCAAGGGCTTTGACCCTATAGGTATACTTTGTCAAGAAATGTTTGATTGTATTACACTTCTCCCAACGTATTATTCACTAAGGCATGTCCTTTGTAGTCTTTGTAATTGGTCGCGGTCTGCACTACAGGTTCATTTCAAGTCCGAACCTTCCGAGATTAACCCAGTCGAAAGATTTTATTTTCCCACTCAGTCTTCGGCTTCCTTCTTTGCTTGACCTTCGCCTTTTGATGGACCTTCGACTTCCTTATTTCCCGCTGGACCTTCGGCTTCCTCTATTTCTTCAAGTTCACGAGTTCTGAACTGTCTGACCTTCTTTATGATGGATGCCCAAAATCAGTCCTTGAGGTGAGGCGTTTAGCTTGTATTTATACTGGTTTCATCAATACCCAAAGGACATGTTCATTTGCAAGGAGAAGCCAACTTATTGCATATTACAAAATATATCATAAACTTGTTTATTTTCAGAAATCTCATAGGAGAAAGTCGCACCCACATGAGGTCCCACATCCACGTCATCACCTTAATTGCAATCACAACTTCATGGAAATCGGAGGTTTCATAAGGTGCACATGTTCTGTCTTGCGATATAACTGATGCCCCTATTACCGACGGAGCAAATGTGATATGATATTAAATCATGTTATAATAGTGCAACAGGTTCGTAATAATATCTCAATCGAAGGGTTTACCGTGACAACCCTATAAGACTTGCGATATGGCAGATGCGATGTTATATTAGGGTTGTTACTATAAATTGTTCAGGTCCGCATTTATTATCGCAATCGCAGTTTTAATGTGACATTCTTTAAGATTGGTGATATGACTTCCGACGAGGCAGATGTGATATTACATTAGGGCATGTTCTATTGGAGCAATCAAGTCCGCAGCTCAAAACGCAATTGCATATTTTAATGTGACACATAGTAAAGCCGCCGATATATTAACTTTGATGCATTGTGGTCTTTTGTTAAAAAAGGTTTTATCACATGTTTTTTAAAGGGTTTCCATGGTTTAATACTCGGAAGTTCCTTAGCTTCTCTAATATCTTAACTCCTCTGATATGTTGATTGTTCTTCCCTTTTGGATTTTTCTCTTGGGCATATGTGATAGATCAATAAAGAAACAAATTGTAATAGAATCTGCAATGTTCCTCCGCTGCAACGCTCCTCCGCTGTTTTCTTGACTCTTACTCTTGGCTTGGTTTTCCGGTGGCTTCTCATGCTCCGATAGCTCTTGTTCTTGATTTCCAATGGCTTCCCTAATGGCTTTCCTCCTTGGATTCTTGCACCTGTTACTTCACTAATCTGCTATGCTTCTCCTTGTCTTCACATCATCATTTAGTATTCCAGAATATTGCAATATTGACATCAATGGAAATCTAGATCAATAGTAAAAACCACATACTTAAACACAATCTCTGCAACCAAAATGCTTCATTTCTTGCATGAGTGGCTACCATGTATTCTTCCTCTATAGTTGAAATTGTCACTACAAACTGTCTCTTGCTCTTCCAACTGATTTCTCCTCCAAATAGGTTAAACACACACCCACTTGTATATCTTCTCTGATCCAAATCTCCAGCCCAATCTACATCAAAAAATCCATGAAAGTCCAAAACTTTGTCTAATCCTGGTCTTCCTTAATAGCACAAGCCATAATCACTAGTGCTACACAAATATATAAAAACCTGCTCATTGTTGTCCAATGCTCCTTCCCTAGTTTTGACATAAACCTGATCAATACTCCCACTACATGTGCAATGTCTGGTCTAGTACATAACATTGCATACATCATGCTACCAATTTCACTCACATATGGAACACGAGACATGTCCTCTTCCTCTTCTTGTGCCATGGGACATTGTTCAGCAGATAAATTTACACCTACAGGAATAGGAACCTTCACAGGTTTACTATCCTATGTATTAAACCTCTGCAATATTGTCTCGACATACTTCCTCTAGCTTAACTAGAGCTTCCTCTTTGTCAGGTCTCATTTAATTTCCATGCCCAAAATATAATTTACAGCACCAAGATCCTTCATATTGAATTTGGAGGACAATTGGGTCTTCAAATCCTCGATAATTTCTTTGTCATTTCTAATCAGCAACATATCATCCACATACAAGACCAAATAAATAACATGGTTACCAATTAATTTAAAATACACACAATGATTCGCTTTTCTCCTTGTGAAGCCAGTACCCGTATATATGTATCAAATTTCTGATACCACATACTTGGTGACAGTTTTAACCCATACAGGGACTCTTTTAACCTGAATACAATTTATTTCTTACCCTTCACTGCAAAGCCTTCAAGTTGCTTCATATAGATCTCTTCTTCCAAATCCCCGTGAAGAAATGTTGCCTTCACATCTATCTGTTCTACCTCAAAATCAAATGCAGTAGCAACAGATAAAGTAATATAATAGAAGCTAACTTGGCAACATGAGAAAAGATATCACCAAAATCAATTCCTGACACCTGGGAGTAACCTTTTGCTACCAACCAAGCTTTGTATTTCTCCACCTTGCCTTCTGCATTCATCTTATTTTTAAACACCCATTTTCTTCCAATGGGTCTCCTTCCATCTAACAACTCCACCAAATCCCAAGCCTCATTTTTGTCCAAATATGCCATTTCATCAACCATGGCCTCTTTCTAGAGTTTTCCATCCTCTGAATCTATTGCCTCCCTAACAGTTCTGGGATAATCATTAATAATAGATAAAGAAAATTTTGAACAGGAAGCAGATGGACTATACCTTTCTGGCTTCCCTAACCTTCTCAAAATTGGAGTTTGTGGTTGTTCCTTTTCTAATTATTGTTCTATTATAGAGTTTGATTCTTCCTCCTTTAGCTCATACTCTATCTTCTCAAGTTCCCTTGGTAGGACTTCATGTTTAATAACATCTTTCATCTCTTTAAACACCACATCTTGGTTGTAAACAACCTTTTTTGTTTCTAGGTTCCAAAGCTTATAACCTTTTAAACCATCCTTATACCCAATAAAGATGCACCTTTCAGATTTCTTATCCAACTTGGTTCTTTTCTCCTTTGGAACATGTATATGTGCATCACAACCAAATACCCTCAAATGTGAAAGAGACGGTTTCTTACTAGTCCATACCTCATGTGGAGTCTTATCCTCCAACATTGATGAAGGTGATCTATTAACCAAGTGACATGTAGTTTCCACTGCCTCTGCCCAAAATTCATGTCCTAACCCAACACCATTAAGCATGCTTATTGCATTTTCCATCAACATCATGATCATTCTTTCTACAACTCCATTTTGTCGAGGTATGTATGGAGTAGTCTTCTGTTGTGCTATACCACACTTATATAACTCTTCAAATTTCTTCTTGTAGAAATCTCCACCATTATTTGTCCTCAACACCTTGATCTTCTTCTCTATCTAATTTTCCACCAAAGCCTTAAAAAATTTTAAACTTGTAAAAGCCTACAAATTTCTTCTTGAGGAAATATATCCATGTATTCCTTGAGAAGTCATCTATAAATGAGACATAGTACACAGACTTACCTAGTGATGGAACCGACATAGGTCCAAACACACCATTGTGCACAAGCTCTAATATCCCTTTCACCCTCTTAGTACCAGAGGGGAAACTCACCCGATTCTGCTTCCCATATACACAATGTTCACATAAATCGAAATCCAGAGAGAAATTATACATACCTTATACCATACAATTACCATGACGTATTCGAAGGCCCTTCTCTCCTATATGTCCAAGCCTTTGATGCCATAGCATGGTCTTTTCTCCATAAACCACTAGGTTTTCTACTCCACTTTCATGAACCACAGAACTATTACACCCATCAATAATAGTGCTACCCATAAGCTTATACAAAGTTCAATTCTGAACTCCTCACATCAATACCATTGCTCCCCAAACCATCTTGCAAGTATCTTTATCGAGCATTGTTTTTACAATTGCATCTTCCATATTTCTTAAAGAAATCATGTTTCTGGCCAATGTAGGAATATGTAGAACACTAGGGAGTGTTCTAATCCTTCCACCTTACAACTTCAGCTTGACTTTTCCACTTCTGATGATTCTGGCCTTCTTGTTATCCCCTAATAAGACATCACCACCATCATATTTCTCATACTCGCAAAACCACTCCCTATGGGAAGTGAAGGGAAAAGATGCACCTAAGTCAATCGACCATGCCTCATGATCTACATGTGTACTTGAATAAAAATCCAAGTACACATCCTCACCTTCATCTGAGGTGGCTTTTTCCTCTACAGAATTAGCATCATCATATCCCTTTCCTTTCTCAAGATCTTTAGATCTACAATCCTTTTTGTAGTGCCCCTCCTTTCCACATTTCAAGCACACCTTTACAGTTTTTCCTGGAGATTTAGATCTCCCACTCAAGGACTTTTTTTTTGTTTATGTTCTGGGAGCATCCTCATATAGACAAGGCATCTCCATTCTGGCTCTCCATATTTTTTCATCTCGTCTCCTCTAACAACACGGATGAGACTATTTCATCAAACTTTATGGTAGTTGCATTTTTACCTATAGCAACAACCAAACTATTCGACAAGTTTGGTAGAGAATCACAGCAAATTGATGCGCTTATCTTTATCTTAAATGTTTATATCAATAGATAAAAACTAGCTTACAACAATATTAAAGGCATTCAAATGCTTTGTTACTGTGTCTCCATCCTTCATCCTCACGTTATACAACTTTTTCCGTAGGAATAGTTTGTTCACCAAAGACTTAGATTGGTACAAAGTCCCTAACTTTTCCCACAAAGGCTTTGCCATGACTTCCACTGATACATTCAACAATATTGAATCTAAGATACACAACCATATTTTTCTCTTTGCCTTCTAATCCAACTTCACCCAGTCTTATGCTGACATTGTCATTAGTTTAGTACCCGTATCTATTGTGATCCACTGATATTTATCCACCAACAGATCCTCCATCTTGAGCTTCCACGACTCAAAAATCTTACCATTAAATTTCTCAATCTCTATCTTTCCACTGTTCACCATCTTCTTTCACCGCAAGAATTGATCCTACAGATCTCCCACTGAACAGGGTCTACCACAGGCCCGAGCAAAACCCCTCAACAGCAAAGGTGTTCCCTTGAAGATGATACAGCTCTGATATCAAATGTAGGTTTTAACCCTGTACAAAAATTACCTACAAACGAATTCCTCAAACCATAAAATAAATAATGGCGAAAACATAAAACAAATATACATAGAGATTTTCCCCTCGATCCCAAAACTAGGACTACCATATTGATTTTCATTATGTTCCTTTTAATGTTACAATACATATACATGCATGTCGAAGCATTCATAAATCCCAACCCATTAACCCTGGATTAGAACATAATCGTAGTTCCCTTGACCGGATCTACAAACTACCATGGGCATAAAAACATCATGCCCAAAACCATGTGCAAAACCCACGCACAAAATCATGGGTAGGTTTTCCCACCATCTTTGGGTCTGCCCCCATCCTTGGGTCTGCCCAACTATTATTGGGTCCACATAAAAAAAACTCAGGGCTTTGTCCTGGACCCCATGCAGGGGGGCTACCACCCCCCGTTAAGCCCAATGCAACGTACAGCTTGTGGGGCTAGTCATGGAAATAATATAACACATGTCCAACACTGAAAAGCCACCAATATGAATATCTAGAAGTGAACAATTGTTATGACTGAATATTTACGTTAAATAATTGAAATTTGACTGATAAGACTTCGAAACTTGAAGCATGATATATGATATTCCCCCTTGTTAGGTGCAAGATGATAATTTTTTCAATAGTTCATTCTAGAAAGGATCCAAGCCTCAAGCTTTGAATTATTTAGGTTGTGATGTTGTTGGTTGGCCACTAACCTTCGTCCATGGAAACTAGTGGTTTATGATTTATCACTAACCAGTCTACTTTGAATAACGTGGTGCTTTGTAGATAACTACAAACCAATCCAACTTGATTTGAATAATGTGGTGGTTTATGTTTTACCACTAACCATATTTGCCTATCAATTTACTCCCTCGCTTAAAGATATACGAGAGTCTCTTATATTTTTTTTCTCCCCTCCTTTAGGTGTCGAGAGTACCATATTTGACTCTTCTTTTTTCTGTTTCTTTACCTCTATTTTGACTAGGCAGTAATATTGATGTAGTTTATTCACCTGTTGATTCCATTTCCATGAATTTAGCATCAATATTGAATTATTTTCTTATATTTCTTTTTCTTTTTAACACCTTTCAAATAGTTGATTTGTCTTCCCACAATGAAGAAAAGGATGGACCTTAAAAGATTGACTCTCCATATGACCATCTCTTTGACAATTTTGGTACTTTTTATTAATACTCTTAACTTCTTCAAGAAATCCTTATTCAAAATTGTGTAGCTAGGTTCAGTCTTCATAAATATGAAATGTACTTTTGATTCTTGTATATTGTAAAATGAAAGAAAAAAATTATTGTTATTTTTGTAGAATGGATTTCATGCTCAAGGTCTTTTATTTTATAGGCCAAGCACCCATTGAGTGCTTCTAAGGTTTGTCCTAGGTCAAGAAGTCAAAGGAGTCATTGTCATAAGTTGAAGACCCTGTCGGGCACATTGTAACTTGTAAAGAAAAAAAAGTTGTCATTAAAAGTGTCAAAATACCCTTCAAGACCATGTCGGCCTTGTAACTAGGAAGTCAACCTATTTTAAGGAGCCAAGTCCACCTTTAGAAGCCTATATAAAGGTGGGAACTCGACCTCCTTGAGACACATTTGTCACTCGCTCACTCAATAAAAGGAGAAGAACAAGAAGGCAAGCGAAGAAGGAAGAGGATGAAGAAATATTGTTTTTGGGCTAATTCTCTCTCACACATGCGAAGAAGAGAAGCTAGGGTTTGTTGCTTCAAGGTTGAAATTACCTATTTGTTGGAAGAGGATCAACTCTGCTAGAAGAAGGGTCTACTAGGTCACCTACTAGCCTCGAGACAAGGAAACAAGGTAAGCGAAGTTTTTCGGAGGCCTTGGAAGGCTAATTTCTCTCACATGTGTGGATGCAGTAGCAATTGTAGGGATCCAAAAATTTCAAACCTGTAGTAGAGGCCAAAATTTTGAAGATGGGGGTCGAAGTTGTGCTACTGGAAGAGATTTGACTGGGTTTGACTTAAACAAGGGAAGCACATCATTCAAAAAGGTTGGACTTGGTCTTGGAGGGTATTGGTCTTGGTATAGAGATCTTGGAATTCGTCAATTGAAGAATCTATAAGAAGAGAAGATATTTTGCAGGTTTTCCTCTCAAGTGGAGAGGTTTTGGCCTTGGCTTGCAACCTACATGATGTGTTCTTGTGTATTATTGTTCTTCTTGTTTTGGTAGTTGTTTTATTATATTTGAACGTAATAATAAGTGAAAAAGCTAATAAAGTAAGAAAAAGTAAAAAGACATCACAAGCAGTTATCGTAGAAGATAAATCATCTTAACTATTTCCCTATAGATTTCTCAACATGGGATCAAACCTAAGGCTAGTAGAGGGTATTATGAATATCTCATATTTATTCCAAAGAAGGAAGTGACCAAGACAAAGGATGAAGGAATCTTCTCAACACTCACTAGCACATTTCAAGATAAGAGAATTTGGGTGATCGATAGTGGAGCATAAAGACACATGACCAGTCATCACAAGCAACTAAAAACACTGTCAAAAGGAAAGTCTTATTACTTTGTATATCTTGGTGCTAATAAGAGCTATCCTATGAGAGGAATTGGATCAACCTCAAGAGAGCTGGAGAATGGAGGAAATATTCATGTCAACAACATCCTATTTGTTCCAGGTTTGCATAAGAACTTACTCTCCGTTTCAATTCTAGAAGATAAAGGTGATAGAGTGGATTTCATTGATGGAAAAGTGGCAGCATGGCGTAAAAAATCAAGCATATAAAATTCTAGAGGGATTGGGATTCGTGAAGGAATAATTTACAAGTTGCTATCTCCTCTTCATCAAGCTTTAGTTCACATTGAAATCATCACATGTGAACTTTGGCATAGAAGATTCATTTATCTCCATTTCAAAATCATTCCAACTCTAAATTCAATAGTAGATGGACTCCCTGGACTGAAAGAAGATCACGAAGGAGTGTACAAGGTATGTCCATTGGGTAAGAACACCAAGATATTATTTGGAAGCATAGCTTCATAGTCAAAATAAATCTTGGATCTTATTCATTCTAATGTTTGTGGCATTATGACTCCTAAATCACTTGGAGGTAATCTATATTATGTCATATTTATAGATGACCATTCAAGGAAAACGTGGATTTACCTAATGAAATCCAAGGATGAAGTATTTACCAAATTTCAAGAATTCAAATCTAAATTAGAGAACCTTACAGAAAGAAGAATCAAGATATTAAGATTTGATAATGGAGGAGAATACACATCTAAGGAAATCATAGCCTTTTGTAAGGAGTATGGGATTAAGAGGGAGTTGATAAACCCATATAATCCCAAAAAAAATGGAGTTGTAGAATGAAAGAATCGATCCATTGAAGAAAGTGTAAAATAAATGCTACATGATCAAGATTTACCGAATTTTTTGTGGGATGAAGCTACAAAGACAGTTGTATACATACAAATCGAAGTCCCCACGAGTCACTAGATAACAAGACTCCCGAATAAGTGTTCACTGAGAAGAAATCAACCATAGATCATCTCCAAATTTTTGTTTGTCATGTCTATATTCATATACCTAAGGACAAAAGGAAGAAGTTGGATCCATATGGCATGAAGGGGGCGTTTGTGGGCAAAAGTAACTATTTTAAGGCCTATAGGATCTATATAAAAGAACGACACCGAAAATAATTCAGACGAGATGTGATTTTAATGAAATTATTGCAATTAAGAAATCAAATGATCTCTCTATGGACTTTGATGATGAAGAAATTTTGGTATTTGAAGAAGAAGTTACTAGGGAAGAAGAATAAAATCATGAAGATCAAGGTCTTTGTGAACCTATACAACTTGTGATAATCCCTGAAACTAGAAAAATCCCTAACTGGTTGAATTCTGCACTTCTAGATGTAGAAGGTCATGAATCAGCTCAAGTTACATTTAGGGAAAGAAAGAAGCCCAAATGGTATTCTGGGTATGTAGCCTACATGACAAAATTAATAGAAGCATAGCCATACACTATTAAAAAAAAATTCAGTCACCAAGAATGGAAGGATGCCATGAGTGATGAATATCAATCTATAATGAAGAATGGAGTTTGGGAGATCATACCTAGGCTTGAAGACAAATCTATGGTAACTTCCAAATGGATCTACAAAATCAAACATGCAGCATATGGAAGTATTGATAAATATAAGGCAATATTTATGGCTAGGGGATTCTCTCAAAAGGAAGGGATCGACTATGAAGAGATGTTTTCTCCAACAACAAGGTATACAACTATTCATTCATTGGTCTCTTTGGCAGCATCAATGGGATGGAACATCCACCAAATGGATGTCAAGATTGCATTCCTGAATGGAACAATTGATGAGGAAGTCTATATAGAAAAACCCTTGTGATTTGAAGTTAAAGACAGAAAGGCATATGTTTTTAGATTGAAGAAGGCATTATATGGCCTCAAGCAAGAACCAAGGGCATGGTATGCTAGGATGGATGCATGCATATAGAGATGAGGCTTCACAAAAAAATGATTTGAACCTTTATATTAAAGATGTGAAGGGAGAGTCAGTATGCATTCTTTCGTTTGTGGATGATCTTCTCTTGACATGTGTGGAAGTTTGAATTGAAGAATGTAAGAAGAAAATACAAGCAAAATTTAACATTAAGGATCTAGGGTTGATGCACTACTATTTGGGACTGGAAGTTTTGGAAGGACATGATAAGATCTATCTATCTCACAGAAAGTATGTGATCAATATGTTGAAGAGGTTTGACATGATGTATTTCAAGCCAATGACAACCTCGATGATCACAAACCTAAAAATACTAAGGAGCTATAAATTGAACCATGCGGATCCTTCCAAGTATAGACAATTGATTGGCTCATTGATATACTTGCTGAATACTTGACCAGACATATGTTTTGCACTAAATGTTCTCAGTTAATTCCAAGTGGAGCCAAGGCATGATCATTGGATAGCAACAAAACATATACTGAGATATCTGCAAGGAACCATCTACTACTGCCTAAAATATGATAGAATGAATGATGTCTACTTGATTGGATATAGATTCTGATTGGGAAGGAAGTGAGCTCAATGGATGAGCACTACAGGAGGATGTTTTAGTTTTGGATCCTCCATGATCTCATGGATGAGTAGAAATAAAGAAACATCTGCTTTGAATAGTGTTGAGGTTGAGTATATTGCAGCCTATGAAGTAAGCAGAGAAGTTGTCTACTTAAGGAAGTTGTCATTCAACCTATTTGAAGGACCAATGGACCCTACAGTGATACATTGTGATAACGCAAGTTGTATACGATTGTATGAAGACATGGTATTCCATGGAAAGACAAAGCATACCAACAATAAGTATAACCACATTCGGAAGCTAGTACAAGATGGTGTATTGCAACTACAATACATCTCCACCGATGAGCATCTCGCTGACATATTGAAAGAATATCTTCCTAATAAAAATCTTGTGTATTTGAGAGACAATATTGGTTTGGTTGATGTATCCTCCCTGGTTGATAGGGAGAGATAGGCACATCATTATGGTCTTCACTTGGGAAGACATAATGGAGGATTGGGTAAGCATTTGTCATATGATACTCTTTGAGGATGAGGTAGGGAATCCAAGATAAGAGTAGTCATGGACCGATATTCTTTGAGGACTAGCTATCCAAGATAAGAATAGTCTAAGGAAGGTCATACTCTATGAACACCCGAGTGGGGTATGTACCTTGAAATACAATGATGATGGTGTATATAAATCATTGGTCTCACTAGCATTATTCTCTTATCTTGTGGAGAGATAGAGATGTCAATCAATGCCTTGTTATATGACAATGTTGGTTGATATGATGTTAAATAAATGGGTTACCAATCCTACTCCTCTTACCAGATATCTTCATATTGAGAATGTCCATGTACCATTTATGAATATCTCCCTAGTTAAGAGGGAGCGTTGAAAAATGTGTAACTAGGTTTGGTCTTCATAAACATGAAATGTACTTTTGATTCTTGTATATCTTAAAATGAAATAAATTTATTTTTATTACTTTTGGAGCATGGGTTTCATGCTCAAGTTCTTTTATTTTATAGTTCAAGCACCCATTGAGTGCTTATAAGGTTTGTCCTAGGTCAAGAAGTCAAAAGATTCATTGCCATAAGTTAAAGAAACCATCGGGCACATTGTAACTTGTAAAGAAAATTATTTGTGACATAAAAGTGTCAAAATACCCTTCAAGACTAAGTTGACATGGAAGCTGGGAAGTTGTCTTATTTTGAGGAGCCATGTCCACCTTGAGAATCCTAAAGGAGGGAACTCGAACTCCTTGAGACAAATTCATTACTCACTTGTTTAAGTAAAGGAGAAGAGCAAGAAGGAAGGCCAAGAAGGAAGAGGATGAAGAAATATTATTTTTGGGTTAATTCTCTCACATGTGAAAAGAAGAGAAGCTAGGGTTTTCTCCTTCAAGGTCGAAACTCTCTATCTATTGGAAGAGGACCAAATCTGCTAGAAGAAGGGTCTACTAGGTCACCTATTAGCCCTAGACAAGGAAGCAAGGCAATCGAAGTTGTTGTGAGGCCTTGGAAGGCTAATTTCTCTCACACGTGTGGATGCAGTAGCAATTACAAGGGGGCTGAAAATTTCAGACCTGCAGTAGAGGATGAAATTCTAAAGTTGGGGGTCGAAGTTGTGTTACTGGAAGAGATTTGACTGGGTTTGACTTGGACAAGGGAAGCACATCATTCAGAAATGTTGGACTTGGTCTTGGAGGGTATTTGTCTTGGTCTATAGGTCTTGGAATTTTTCAATTAAAGAATCTATAAGAAGAGAAGAGATTTTGTGGGTTTTCCTCTCAAGTGGATAGGTTTTGGCCTGGCTTGCAGCCTACATTATGTGTTCTTGTGTACTATTGTTCTTCTTTTTTGTAGTTGTTTGATGATATTCAAAAATAATAATAAGTGGAGAAGCTAATAAATTAAGAAAAAGTAAAAAGACATCACAAGCAGTTATCATAGAAAGAGAATCATCTTAACTATTTCCCTATAGATTTCTCAACAATCCTACACTCACAAACTCAATTGTTTTACAGTAATTTGGAATATGATAAGTTGTTTTCTTTGGTGTATCCCAATCCATGTTGATTTTTTTTAATGATATTTCTTCGCAAGGTTTGACAGCCATCTCAGAAATCTCTTGATGTTATTATTTGTCATCTTTGCATTTACTATTATTATCATTATATCCCTCTGACTCATCTGCAGGCGCTATTTTTTTCATGAATTAACTAGATCATTTCATCTCCATTAGGTATTTTGTATTACAAGATGCATCAGCCATCTACATTATATCATATGTGTTACATATTGCATCACACTTTTGGATAAGGTCTTCTAGACAACTTGAGGCATCAATCTACTCTATTATCTCCTTTGTTCCACAACTTGCATCAATTGTCTAGGTGAATTGTTCAGTTATGGTATGTTCTATGCTTATAACAGTTTACTTATCTTTCTTATTACTATCCATAGATTAGCAATCACATGTACATAAAGTAAAGTGCAGATAGAACATTCAACAATCGACAAAAAAACAAGCCAAGACAAGAGACAAAAGATGTAGTGGCTAGCCAGGAACAAATCCCAATGTGGGGAAACCCTTTGATCAAATCTTCCTTTATCTTCAATAATCCAATAAAGAGAAGTAGTACATAAATATGATTCACACCAGCAACAGCAAACCCTAGATCAGCTAAACTAGGCAGAGAATATCTTGCAAACCGACCGTCGGATCGGCTTGATTCCACCCTAAAAAAATGTGGCCTTCAGAAGGGATCCAAATGGACCTACAGCGCAGTTCTGAGGAGGGAGTCTTCTGGTCAACGCTGGTCAAACTTTGGTTCTGCAGTTGCAGCCCTAAAATTGCATCCTTCCTTCCACATGTGTGAGAGAGAGTCTCTTTTCTGCGCAGTAGAGAAGAGCCTCTTTTCTGCGCAGGAGAGAGAGAGAGATGTGATGAGATGAGTGATTCCAAATGAGGAAAATACCTCCTGTATTTATACACAACTGTTGGTGTTTGAATAGATGCGACTGTTGGACTTCTAAGCCTACATGAGTTGTAGGTCAGCTTGATAATTATTCCATAATCAAAATAAATTCATATCTCCAAAAATACTTATTGGAATCGGATGATCTTTAGATCAATCCTACAACTCTTGATGAGAGGAATCTAATAAAAATATTATCAGCCATGAATAAGATGACCCACATGGAGTTTGGCCCTAATTTCCAATTTTAACACTCCCCCTCAACTAGGGAGAACTCCATCTGCAATCTGTCTGTCGGTTGCTACTATTCATCCATCAAATGCACTACCCTGTACAGCTTGACCCCTGCTCTGCTCTGCTCTATCCTGCCTGCAGTGCTCTATTTTGTTCTACCTTGTTCTGATCTGCTCTGTTATGCTCTACTCTGCTTTGTCTGAATTATAAAGAGGAAGAAATGATCAATAATGTATCATACTGACTCAAATTCAGTGTCAGAGTATGTACCACTGGTCCTAGACCAGTCTCAACCGACCCGAAGTCAGCGTCATAGTGGGTACAACTCCTACCACTAGTCCCAGACCAATATAATCCTCCACTGACTCAAAGTCAGTCTCAGAGTTTGTACCACTGGTCCCAGACTAGTCTCAACTGACCCGAAGTCAGTGTCATACTATGTACCACTCCTACCACTGGTCCCAGACCAGTCCTTCACTTACCCGAAGTCAGTCTCAGAGTATGTAGCACTGGTCCCAAACTAGTCTCAACCGACCCAAAGTCAGCATCATAGTGGGTACAACTCCTACCACTGATCCCAGACCAGTCCTTCCCTGACCCGAAGTCAGTCTCAGAGTATGTACCACTGGTCCCAGACCAGTCTCAACCAACCCAAAGTCAGCGTCATAGTGGGTACAACTCCTACCACTGGTCCTAGACCAATATCATTGATCCCATATCAATGAAGGTCATCTTAGCATAGGGAGTACAGTAGATACAACGATGCATCCATTGGTACTATTATGGTCCCTATCCTCATTTCCCTGCTCATTGATCAAATGAGAGGTACTTTCCATGAGTCCCAGACTGCATGGGTAGGATGCCTCGATAGGAGAATTAATCAATCCTATCCATAGGAGAGTGAATCATCCTGTCTCACAAGAGAGCGAATCATCTTGTCCCACAAAAGAGCGAATCATCTTGTCCACAGGACAGCGAATCATCTTGTCCATAGGAGAGCGAATCATCCTGTCCACAGGAGAGCGAATCATCCTGTCCACAATTGCCATGGATAACACATCATCCAGGCCTCATAGGAGAACTAATCATCATGCTACACAATTGTCATGGAGAACACATCATCCAGACCTCACAAGAGAACCAATCATCCTACTACATAGTCACCACAGGGTGTACATGTATACCACTAGAGGATGGTGAATCACGTGTGGTCATATGTTACTCCAAGAAGTACCCCGCACCCCCCCCGGAGCTCCCAGAGCTCAATACATCATACAGGACCCCCATTGGAGGGTCTTTGAACGACACCAAGTTGTTCTCGGAAAGTCAAAAATTTGACCTTTCCTAAGGGTTTTGTCAGAATGTCAGCGACCTGTTCATCTGTACCGATATGTTGGAGCCTTATAGCTCCCTACTGCACCATATCTCGAATATAGTGATACCTGATATTGATATTCTTGGAGTGATCATGAAATACAGGATTCTCTGACAAATGAATCCTACTTTGGTTGTCACATAGGATCACGATGGTATCCAATGTAAATCCAAAAAACTCACTGAAGAGATTTCGCAACCTGACCGCCTCATAGGAGGCCATGCTAGTAGCAATATAATTGTGCCACGAAGATATCTTAACAGATTCATGGCACCAATCCAATGTATCTGGTGAGTTTCAACCATATGTTGACTCAACGTGTTGACTGCGAAGCATATATCTGGATGGGAGTTTACTAAGAACATTAATGCTCCGACGAGTTGCCAATACTTGGTAGCATTTCGTAAAACGGGTCCAGCAGCACTACCGCTTAACTTCTTGAAGTCAAGCTCCATCGGGGTAGTTACAGGCTTGTAGTCTACCATACCAAATCTTTCCAACATCTTCACCACATATTTTCCTTGAGATAGGAAAATTTCTCTTGGCTTCTGCTAGACTTCAAGTCCTAGGAAATAGTGCATCAGTCCTAGATCCTTTATTTCAAATTCAGAAGCCAACTCCCTCCTACATTTGTGAATAAGAAGGTTTGCGCCTGTTAGGAAGAGGTCATCCACATACAGCACCAATATAAGAGGTTTGTCATCTTCAACCTTAAAGTAAAGGTTAGGATCGGCTTCACTCCTAGTGAATCCTAGCTTCATCAAATAGCTATCGATCCTCTCATACCATGCTCAAGGTGCTTGCTTCAGCCCATAGAGAGCTTTCTTCAACCTCCATACATGAGATTTTTTATCATAAATCTCAAATCCTTCGGGTTGCTCCATGTAGACCTCTTCTTTGATCGAACCGTGCAAGAACACGGTCTTGACATCCATCTGATGTAGGTGCCATCCTTGTGAAGCCGCAAGGGCTATGATCGAGCGGATGGTCGTATATCTGGCAACAGGTGAAAATATCTCATCATAGTATATACCTTCCTTCTAGAAGAAACCACGAGCAACAAAACGAGCCTTATACTTTTCCGTACTTCCATCTGTTGCATGCTTTATCTTGTAAATCCATTTAGAAGTGATAACTGTCTTGTCCTGGGGCTTGGGAACTACTTCCCAGACATCATTATTCATAATAGACTAATATTCTTCGGTCATAGAATCCTTCCATAATTGATACTTGACAGCATTGAGAATGATGAAGGCTCATTTTGTATGATCGTGCTCATGATGGTCAGGTATCCCTGATACCTGTTAGGTTTCTACTTTCACGAAAGGTTCCTCGGGGTACAGCATTTCCTTCAGCATCATCAAGTAGCCCCCTAAGCCAAGAGGGCCTCTTCCTAGAAGAGGAAGGCTCAGGTGGATAAATAGGATCCATGGGTTCCTCCACATCAGGCATTGTTACATCATCTTCCCATAGAAACTTTGGAAGTCTTTGATCATGGAGCATGGCACGACAGCTTCCACAATCGTACGGTTCTTCCTTTCTGCCACACCATTCTGCTTAGGAGTATATGGTGTAGTAGTCTCCCTCTTAGTGCCAGCCTCAAATATGCCTGAGTGAACCAACTGTAATATATTGGAGGTCTTGCTTTGGCTTGAAGGGAATGATCCCCTTTTGAGCTTTCCTTCGGCACATCCCAGACATACACCTTCTTTCTCTACTCGGAATTCGGGCATCCCTGTTACCATTTGTCTTACATCGAGTAGAGCTTTGTAATAAAGGTGGAAAAACCTTCGATGCCAAATTCAGACTGAAGAGATGTGTCACAAGACATGACACCCAGCGAACTTCCACTAACCTGATATAGTGGATCAACTCAAAACCCAAGAGTGAAGGCATCTTTATCATTATTTTACCATATACGTACCTTGCCATCACTGAAGGTTACCTTGTAGCCTTTGTCTTCCATTGTTGAGATGGACACCAGGTTCTTTTTGAGTTCAAGTACATATAATACATCCTGTAAGTGGATCGTATTACCTTGATTCAATTTGAGAGAGACATTGCCTACACCTTTCACGAGATATTTTATATTATCTTCAAGGATAATTTCCAGGTTAGTTTCTTTCTCTATCAAATTATGGAGAACTTCTTTGTAACCAGTGAAGTGCCTTGAGGCACCACTATCAATGAGCCAAATTCTCATTGAGTCCAAAGGAGCAGAGGTAGATAGAGCAGCTGGTAGATAATATTCATCCTACTTATTTTCAACAATGTTGGATTCATACCTGGAATTTCTAGCTTTCTTGAATGATTGTCCTCTTCCTTGACTTCCAGCACTTCTTTTACCTCTGTTATTAGATTTTTCATTCCTTTGATAGTCATGAGAGGGATTTTGATCATCATCCCGGTGTGAGTCCTTTCTATTAGTGCACTCCCTCGCATAGTGATCTACTTTATCACAAATGTAACATCGTCCTTTTCTTCCACCCTTAGTTCCAACCTTTATTTTTATTTAGACCCGGAATTATTTCTTTTCTTAGCATGAGAAGAAAAGGCAGCATGAAGACCTTTAGGCATGGGCATTTCTTGCTCTTCTACCCTTGTTTCTTCTTGAATGAAATTAGCCATTAATTCCTCGAAACCAGGAATTACATTATTGTTCAAAAGAGTAGTCCTGAACATGTACCATTCGGATGGTAATCCTCCAAGAGTCATGAGTGCCATTTCCCTATCAATAATAGTCTCCCCAATAAATAGGAGATCGTTCTTGATTTCGTTGATTTTAAGAAGTATGCTTGCATACTCTCATCTTTACCCTTGTTAATTTCCTTCAGCGTATTTCTAAGAAACAAAACTTGATTTGCATCATTAACTTTAAATAAACTCACCAGTCTACCGTAGATTTCCTTAGAGGTGTTCAGGTTGGAGATGTAGGCCACCAAGCGCTTGTCGATAGAGTCCCGGATGATCTTCTTTGTTTTGAATTCTCTGGTTTTCCATTTGTTCCTGGCAGCAGCGGATGCATTTGATGGAGCCTCAACAATATTGCCTCTCACATGGTCTAATACTCCTTGATCTTCTAAGGTTAGATCGATAAACATCTTCCATCCATGATAGTCAACTTTCTCATGGAGCTTGTCCTTGACAGGAAAGAGTGATGAGGACCCCATAGTTATTTTAGGATATCCTTGCCAATCTTTTCTTCGGTGATTGCTCTTGCTCTTGCTCGGGCTTTGTCTTCACCTCAACTATAATTCCATGTTAAGTTATGGTATGTTCTATGATTATAACAGATTACTTATCTTTCTTATTACTATCCACACATTAACAATCACATGTACATAAAGTCAAGTGCAGATAGAACATTGAACGATCGACAGAAAAACAAGCCAAGACAAGAGACACAAGATGTGGTGGCTAGCCAGGGACAAACCCCAATGTGGGGAAACCCTTTGATCAAATATTCCTTTATCTTCAATAATCCAGCTGAGAGAAATAGTACATAAATCTGATTTACATCAGCAGCAGCAAACCCTAGATCAGCCAAACTAGGCAAACAATATCTTGCAAACCGACTGTCGAATCGGCTTGATTCCACCCTAAAAAAATGCAGACTTCAGAGGAGATCTAGATGGACCTATAGTGCAGTTCTGAGGAGGGAGCCTTCTGGTCAATGCTGCTCAAACTTTGGTTCTTCAGTTGCAGCCATAAAATTGCATCCTTCCTTCCACATGTGTGAGAGAGAGTCTTATTTTTGCATTGTAGAGAAGAGCCTCTTTTCTGCGCAGGAGAGAGAGAGAGATGTGATGATATGAGTGAGTCCAAATGAGGAAAAGACCTCCTGTATTTATACACAACTGTTGATGTTTGAATAGATGCGATTGTTGGGCTTTTGAGCCTACATGAGTTGTAGGTCGGCTTGATAATTATTCCTTAATCAAAATAAATTCATATCTCCATAAATACTTATCGGAATCGGATGATCTTTAGATCAATCCTACACCTCTGGACGAGAGGAATCTAATAAAAATATTATCAACCATGAATAAGATGACCCACATGGAGTTTGGCCCTAGTTGCCAATTTTAACATGAATCCATCTACATCACAAGTTTCATTAATTGTTTGGATGAGAGAATTCATCAGTGTGAAAACTCATGGGATAGTGGCACTAGCAGAGATATTTCCCCTAGGTAAGTTAACCCCTCTAAAGGAATGAAAACTCAAAATAATGATGTTCCTCCTAACACGGAACCAAATCATGGATTAAAAATTCCTCCAAAAACAATATTTCCCCTAGATTGACAAGGAACAAACATAAACCCTCCTGAAAAGTGTCTTGAAAACGATTGACCCATGTCAGAGAATGTGACCATCAAGATAGATGAACTAGGTGGGAACCACCTAGCTCCCATAGGTTGACTTGAGCTTGCCCCCATTCCAAACACAAAGTTGGAGGGAGTGAGGGAAATAGATAACCTGGGGAAACCTTTTAGGATTACAGAAGAAATTGGTGGGATGCCCCAAATTTAGGGCATAGATGTTTTAAAATTGAAGAGGTGTACCCTACCACACTGATTAGTGGTAATGAAGGCACGTAGGTGCACCACTCTCACCAAAAATTTAATGAGAACAAAGAAAAAGGTTATGTAGAACAAGCACTCAAATGTATAAGAGTGGGGCCAAGAGGATTAGTTAAAGGTGGGTTCATGTGTGGTGGAGTAATTTTTTGTACAACTTCAACAATGACCTAGTCTTCCCCCCTAGAACCAAAGATATCCCTCGATATTATAGTTTGATCTAATCCTTTTGGTAACCAATTTATCCTCTATGTGGTGGTGTGAACCATATTGGATCATTATATTGTTTGTCTTCCATCTCAATTATTTTAGAGTGGAAAAAGTGGAGGAATCAACTCACAGGACCCTTTTTATAGACAAGACTTTTTTATTTAGCAATTTGGGTTATGAAACCTTCCAGGAACATTTTGAGGCATCAAACAAAGTTTTTTGGCAGTAAGACTTTTTTCTTTAGCATAACACCTTTCCAATAGTGCAAGAACCGCATCAATCGAAATTATGCGAAACGTATGCCACTCAGAACTTGACCTTCCTATTTCACCACCATAATTCGAGGGGATTCAGCATTGGCCCCCATTATTTATCAATAAGGGTCTAGCCACATGATTATGACGAATAAGACTCTAGAGGATTCTATATAGTAACTCTGGTTAAGAGCTGAGTTAGTCAAACCTAACCACTATTAGACTATCAGGTTGTGTTATAACCGGGCCACTAGGAGCAAAAGGGGTTCCATTATTTTGAGTGCATTTGTTCCATAGCTGAGAAAAAATAGTTTATAGGGATAGGAGATCGAGCACACTAAGAGGATTTGTGCATTGTAGTATCCCACAGGCCATAGGCCATACTTCTTTGTACTCGCAGATATTTTATATTCAGAGAAAGAGAACAGAGCGACCTCACTTTTTAGTTGGTTTTTTCTCTCAAAAGGGCTTCCCAGGTCATATCTTGTGTCAAATTTATGTGTGAGTCTTTATTCCATTGTTCTTTATTTATTGAATAATTTTAATTCTCATGCATACATTGTTAACAGTAATCTATAGATTTATAAATCTAAAGAGAAATAAAACTGTAATATCGTAGATTTTGGATTTTGAAGTATAATTTTATCATATTTGTCGTAACGAATTGTCTAGTGGAATATCCATGACAATTTTATGAATCATGGTGGACGCTCCATAATTAGCAATAGCAATGAATTTTTTTTCAACCACGATGAATATATGTTTATTTAATTAATTAAATAAGACTCTGCCATGGCCAGCTAAACTCGGGCCCAAAAAAATGCACTATAAAATCCCTAATAGATCCAAAAAAAGAACCAAATATAAAGGAACCTCTTGAAATCCAAGATATTTAAGGTGATCAATCCCCAAAGGAACTTAGACTAATGAAGGACTGGAGAAGTATTTATCCCAACCTCTTTATACTAGCCTTGACAAGTGCAAGTGACCTCAATGGAGTTCAATGTCACCCTCCATGAGCATTGATAGATTTATTAACATCAGCCTCAAGTACCATGGGGACTTCCCACCCGCGGTCACTTAGGTAAAAGCCCTAAAAGATAGGCCACTATGGTCACCACCTCACAACTAAATGATCGGCAAAACACGTATGTTGGAACCATATGCAAAGGTAAGGTATCTAGGCCTAAAACCTTTCAAGAGATTGCTTAAAGCAATTTGTACACCTCTCAAAGAGATCCCCATGTAATGTGCACAACCCAATCAACACTAGTAGCTAAGGATTGGGGATGTCACTCCATAGGTTCATGATGTGATCGCATGCTTAAATCCTATTTGAGAGGAGCTTTCCAACAAGAATCTGATGTGAAAATGGATTTACACTCACTAGTGAAGCTAGTTTCAGTTTTACAACCTTGAAGAGTGTCCTTTGAAATCCCACTTGAAGGCTCTACAAAACTAGGCTATTATTAGTAAGCTATAACTAAAAACATCCAATAGATTTTATTAATGCTTTATTTTTAGGTTGTTCATTACTCAAAGGTATGGAATGCAACTAAGATGGTGTGTAAAGAAACTCAATACCAATCCAAAATGCAAACCAAATGAAAAATGAAATTTTGTTTCCAAGTTGATGATACTATCTAAGGGTAGAGGATTTCTTTATTTTTCCAAGAAACAAACAAGAACCTCATAGTCACCCTTAATTGTGTTTTAATATTCTCTAAATTCACGCAAATAATTAATCCATTAAAATGACTTATTAATCAAATTAAACACTTTCAAATGCAAAAGCAAAAGCACCAACAAGCACTCAAAAGCTCGAAACTAAGACTTTGAAAGTGAAAGGTATGAACTATGGCTTATCACACTCAAACAAATAGCAATATCACGTACAAAAATATTTCAATTTGCAGCTCAATGAAGAAACTAGTAAAAACACACCTACAATGACCTACAAGGGAGAACAATCCAAACCATAGACAAATTGATAATACCTAAGAAGCCATATAATTGAGATTTCATCACAACTCAAGCAATCAACCAAGTCATAAATACTCACGAGAAAACTAATATTAGGTTCTCAATGTCATATAAGCAACAAAAATATTAATTGTTGTTGGAAGCAATCAATCAGCGAATACAACCTTGAACACACAAATCAAAGTTGCAAAAAATGCACTAAGTCTCATAAATGAGAAGGGAAACAAACTAAATTTGATCAAACATAAACATAGTATTACAAATATAAGGAACTTTTAGCAACATTTGTAGCGGACCCTACTAAAAAACTCATTGTTAAGATGTCATCACTCTCAAACAAAGGACAAGATGACACCAAGCCTCTACAATACAGGCTTCTGGGAACGAAAAGTTGATGAAGTCGCTATGCAAGTCATAGGAAGAGAGTGATTTCCCCCTAAGGTTGAAATTTTAAAGTCAAAAAACCTTAGATCTAATCAATCAAAAGTAGATCAAGCTTGTAATAGCCTCAAACAAGGTTCAAATCAACGGACAAAGACTCGGCAATAGTAAAAAAAACGAGGGATCAAGAAAGGATAAGGAGAACAAACTCATTGGAGAAGATTCCTAATGGAATCACCACTTTTTTTAGCCCAAAAATCATAGAAATACCAAGGGGTTTCTACTCCATAGATCTCGCCTCAAGATCCGCCAAAAAATGGATGAATTGTCCAAACCAAATCCTTAGTTACAATGTCATAGCCAACATGTAAATGACATATACAAATGGAAATGTGACCAGACCTAAAACCCTCGTAGGTTGATATAGTTTGTAGACCAATTTCACAATTGGAAGACCCACTCCTATAGGGAGATCCAACTCAGACTCTTAGATCTGAGCTCCTACACACAAGAACAAACATATAAGGACAAGTGTTGACTTTGCATAAGGTAAGGATAAGGAAAGGGGAAAGGGGAAAAGGAAGGGAGAAAAGGGAAGGGTAGCATGCAGCATAGACTTAATGCAACAAATTGATCAAGTTTATGATAACATTAACATAAAATAGAGAAGGAAATAGTTTGCATTCATATCATAATGAAAATGTACAAGGAAATATACCATAGTTGCAGCATGTGCTCTCCCCGAATCCCTTGGTTGTACTCTTCCCTCAAATTATTAACAAATTAGGCTCATCTGAAATGCAAAAGAAGATTGTTTTGATGAGATTTCACCAGCATAATTGAACTCTCTATTTGTCTCTCCTCTCTCTCACCCTTAATAGTGTCTCATTAAATAAGCCTTTCCTAGATCGATAGTATGTATTTATACACCTAGGGTCATGAGAAGTTAGAAAGCTTCTCCAATAATTAACCCTCATACAACTAAGGATAAGATGAGTCGAACTGATCTCCTTGGGAAGGACCTATTCCATAATTTTTCCCTCCATCGCTCTCATAATGAAGGTAAGCTATATACCCAAGAAATAGACTATATGACTGTAATGGAGCAATTAATCGAGGTGGATATTGGTGTCCACCCGCTAATCCCACTTGGACCCCCACCATTGCTTCTTTCAGTTTTTCAGTTTCCTTAATTGTAGCACAGTTTACTATTTTTAGCAGTTTTTCGGGTCCTAAACTTCTGGAGTCGTTTGAGGCCCTAAACGACGTTTTTTTGGAAATCTACAGCCAACGATTTTATATCTAAAGTTTTCTTTTATGTCATAGTCCTTGGAGAGATCTTTCCAACGAGTTATCATGCACGTCAAATAGAGATAATATGACCAATTCATGACCCCGGGAAGTTAGTTGTCCAACTCACCCCAACGAGGCCCATAAACTATCGGTGTTACATCTCCTCAGGTTAGGATTTTGGTTGTTTAGGGTTTGCTCTTATTATTCAATAATAAAAAGGCCCTTGAGCCTCATTGTAAGGAGTTCAGAGGCATGTAGCCACCACATCTCTTCTCAGAGATAAGCTACCATTGCCCTAGTTGGTTTATTTCCATTTCTGTTTGTAAGCATATTTCAGTATTTTACATTAATGAATTGAAGTATTATTTCCGTTGCATCTCTGTGTTTATGGTTATCTCTGTAATTCTTTGCGTTCCTGTTTAAATTCAGATCAGTGGTATCAGAGTTGTCTGCTTTTTTTCTTTGTTTTTCTTTGCATGTCCCCAACGACGTCGGGATATAAGGAGTTAGGGCTTGAACTAGTCGAACCTTTGCAAGACCAGCCTCGCAAATCCCGACAACCTCCCATGGCAGATGAAAATAAAGATGAGAGGGTAGGAGATCCTATCAAAATCTTGCTTGAAAAAGCCCCCGAGCGACAAAGGAACGCGATGATGGACAGCTTTTCCCAGATCCTTCAGCGACTACCCAGGGGCGACGCATCGACTTCCAACAGCTACTCTGGAAACGCCACATTGTTAAAGGTACAACTTAATTTTGAAATCCCCATATTCGAGGGTCAAATAGACGTAGATGCCATCGATAAATGGTTAAATCTGCTAGAGGCTTATTTTTCTATTCATGATTTTTCCAGTCGCGAAACGATTATTTTCGCTCTTCTCAAAGCAGCCCCCCACGTCAAGGTCTGGTGGGAAACCTACTACGAGTAGAAGGATGAAAGTATAGGCTCACTATTTTCAGTCACACCCACTTGGAATTCATTTCGAGATGCCATCAAGGAGCAGTACTACCCTGTCAGAAGCTATGAGGATCAATACATAAAGTGGATCACATTGTGGTAGGGAAGGGACCAAGACGTGCCAGAGTTTACCAATATTTTCCATACCCTTCACACAAAGTTGGGTATTAAGGATTTAGAGCAACATTCGATACTCAAATACCGCAGATCCCTGCACAAGTACATCCAAGAAGAAATAGAATTCCTAAACAGCTCCTCGCTTGGCACGGCATACTGATATGTCGTCAAGGTCAATCAAAAGTTTAAATAGAAGAAGCAAGACTTTGGATCTAAGAATCTAAAGCAAGGGAAAGGTGCCCCCAAACTGCAGAACAAAGGACAAATCCAAGGTGGGGCAGCCCAAGACAACACACCAAAGCTGCAAGCAAAGAATAATGTTGCGAAGCCGAAAAAGGACACGGAAAAGTGGTGTGAGTTCCATAAGAGCTTCACTCACAACACAAGTAAGTGTCCGGCCAAGCAGTCACTGGTGGCCAAGCTAAAGGTTTCAGAATCTGATGCATGGTCCGACTCTGAGTCAGAACTCGACAAGGGGAACGACAAAGGGAAGCAGATTATTGATGCGAAACCCAACACCACCGTTGCCACCACGAAGATCCAGAAGGAGGAACCCGAAGATGTAGAGGAGGAGGAGCGTCTCTTCCACTCCCAGATGTGCGTAAAGGGTTCCCCGCTACAGTTCATTGTCGACAGTGGGAGCCAAAAGAACCTCATTTCGGCAGAGGTCCTAAAGTGGATGGGCTTACCGTCCATAGCACATCCACAACCGTACACCATCGGGTGGCTTCACCAAGGACGGGATCTTCGCGTGAGCCAGTAGTGTCACCTTCCATACAACATCAAGCCCTTCACGGATGAGGTATTGTGTGAGCTCCCCTTGAAGTTTGAGATGTATTATTAGGACAACCATACTTGTGGAAGCAACATGTTGTGTATGAATCAAGGCCCCGTTTTTTTATTGTTACTTTGGGAAATAAGTTGTACAGGATACCGGAGGTAGCACCGCCTACTGCCATCTCTTTGGTTACTGCAAAACAATGCAATAAGCTCATTTCCAAAACTGGGAAATTTGTTTTCCTGATGATACGCCCTCAAGGAAAGAAGAAGACGGTGGCCACGACCTCCAAACAGGGATCCTCCGCATGACAACTACAGATGGACAAGGTCGTGGAGGAGTATGAGGACATATTCACCTCCCCGTAGGGGTTCCTTTGCACAATCAGGTCAAGCACTCCATTAATCTGATCCCAAGTGCGCCACTACCCAATGGACCAATCTATCGGCACTCCATTCTGGATAACGATGAAATCAAGAGGCAGATTCAGGAGCTCCTATAGAAAGGTCACATCCATCCGAGTTCATCACCCTATGGGAGCCCGATCATGTTGGTACAAAAGAAGGATGGGACTTGGATACTCTGTATTGATTATCGGGCGCTGAACAAGATCACTGTCCGTAATAGGTACCCGATCCACGA